>JACCIB010000063.1:600000-824786 GCA_018906965.1 Philotrypesis tridentata
CGTGATGAGACTTGTATATAGACTGTATCTCGACGAGGAGAGCAAACAGACAGAATAGAATATAATCCGACGCGAGTCAGCGGAACCAATAAAATGAAAGACGATGCGCGAGGAAGAAAAAAGCCATAAAGCGATCATTCGAGGCGGGAGCCGGATCAAGAGGGTCAGAAAAAAGTGTAATCGTCGGACAGAAAAGCGTGCCGAGTGAAAGTGGAAAAGTGCCGGTGGCCCAGGAAATTGACGGGGACGGCAGAGTCGTCCCGGCAGACTTCAAAGCTGGATTATGCGGGTAGTCTCTTGCATCCGTGCATGTAACTATACGTATAATATAAAATTTCGTCGGATACTCGCATCTTTTCCTCCATTGAATTATATATGAACAGAAGAAGCAGCTTGGGATTTATCGGAGGAACGAGAAGCGTACGCTCGATGACAGATATGCTATATATGCAGAGTGCCAGTAGCGGCTTCTAATCGAACAATTAAGATAAAGTCTCTTTCTAAGCTCATAATGGCACTGAAATGAATAGATTTTCGTCTGCACAGATCTCGATAGTCTCCTCAGTTTATATATGTATACGTATAGTCGTACACATCAGTCGCGGCATTTCCAAGGGTAATTTAAGACTCGAGAGTCGAGAGCGACGTTTGTCAATTGTTATCAAACTTTTTTAATTCCGCTTCTATTTCCCGCAGGACTGTGTATAGCTTAACTTTAAATCCAAATATGTACAAAAGTTTTTCGACTTTCCCAAGACTCCGGGACAAAGTTTTTAGCAATCACTGCTCTTTCTCTCTCTCTCTCTCTCTCTCTCTCTCTCTCTATCTCTCTCACTCACTATCTTCCTCGACAACTACGCGTCTAATAGAAAAAAAAGAGACGGAGCCAGCTCTCTGCAGTCCGTTTATTCTATCCTCGCGGAGACAAAAAATATCTGATCCTTTCGATGAGGAAAGTCAAATATTTTGCCGAACTCGGGCGCTCGGCGCAGTGCCGTGTCTCGTTACCAACTTTCCTCAGCGAGCGTGTGTAGCCGTGCATTGGAAAATTTGGAAACAACGCTCGAAAGTCTCTGGCCCTCGGCTACAGGAGTCGTTTACTCGGACGCAATGGCTCCATCAGCACAAGTCCTGCATCCCTTGCATCTCGCGACTCTCGGCCCGGTGGCCCCCGGACCGATTGCGAAACTTCGATCCCAGGGATAAATCTGCGACAAGCTCGTATACACTGCTCTGGAGCAGCCACTCTAAACGTTATAAATCGCCCTGATTTAGAAAAGTCGCGTGCGATCAACCGCCGACTGAGTCAGCCTGATCTAGTCAGCCGATAAGGCTGCCCTCTGTGGTGTCTGCGTAAAGTATAGACACAGTCTTCTCCCAGCGGAGCTTCGATCGCTTACTTTCGCTGCTCGCGCTCGTTTATTTCAATATCAGAAGCAGCTCGTGTCTGTGCTGCGCCAATCTCCAACTATTATGCTCTCTACTGATCGATACCGCCAGAGGACTTGTCGATGCGCTTATTAGTCTCCGGGTTTTCCTCGGATGCTTAGCTGGTGAACCAGAGCTTCGATCCATCTACTCATATGGAGCTTTCTCAATCATTATTATTGCATAGGAGAGATCCGGGCAGTCTGGACACCTCACGGGAAAGTTTACAAATAAATGGCACGAAATAAAATTACTGTTCTGAAAAGTTCCCTACAATCTAGAAATAAAAATGAAGACATCTGTAAAATGTCAGCTGTCCCTCTTCATAATGCGTAACAATAATATAATTTGAAACAAAAGTGGGAGGCTAACCCTTGGATTCACCTTCAGTGAAAGTTTAGTTTAGTCCAAAGTTTAGTTTGGACTAAACATGTGACTAGAGACTAACCTGTCTCTTAATTTAAGAAATCTTTTATATATAATAACATTGGCTTGAAGAGGCCCTCATCAAGGACGAAACGTTGCCAAATGTTTCGTTAAAATAAACTTTTCTTTATTTATTTCATTGAAGGTGAATCCAAGGGTTATCCTCTCGATAAGCAGAATTTCAAAAAAAAGTATTCTCAAAGTAATCTTGAATGTCCGCAATGGAGCAAACCTTATAGTATTCATAAAGTATTCACAAAGTAATCTGTTATGAAAAAATTATAAATTTTCAACGTCAAACGTACGCAATGAATAAGTACTTCTTGTGACATTTAAAAAGTATTCAAAAAGTATTCGTATAGTAATCTTTTAGAAAACAAATTATAAATTTTCAAAGTCGTATGTAAGCAATGAATGATGTTTGCAGTATGCCTATATATTATGGTCGGACTTCGCGACAGGTTTATTTTTATTAGACAATCTTAACGCTGCCGCCGTAGTTATATAATGAGAAAAATTGTATGGCAGATTTTTTTGTCAAGCAAAAACTACGGTATTCTTTAGTAATTTTTTGGTCATTAGTTTTTGTTGCGGTACCGTTTTCGCACTTTTTGCAGTTAATTTAATAATAATTTTTAAGTAAACATCTTACTTTTTAAAATTTTATACTATGATTTTAAACAGCAAACATTTGTACAATTGCACAAAGAATCTCCATAATGTTCGTTGCACAATGACAGTAACTTTTGTTCGACTAGCAATAATTTTTATTCGATCGTATATTTTCGATGCTAATGGTTATTCGGCGAGTGAGACATTTGGGCTAATTTTTCATGCAAATCTGTACGTTTGCAATTCACGTGCATCGCATAAAGCGCAAACGATAAATCGGGATCTGACCGCGCCACTAGAACAACGTGACATCTGAAGTTGAAATTCATAATGAGGCTGGGATTAGAGTTGAAGTAAACTCGATAATCGTAAAATTCGATTCATCGTCGTTTTACGAGCTACTCCCCGGCCGACTTGTGTGTTTTGCTGCTGCCGGTTTTGTCTGCGCCGTTAATATATACGGTACACATTATTTCATCCGCGAACTGTGCTGTAATGAATGCAAGCATTCATATCTCAATCAGGAAAGTTTGTTGCTGTGGGAGAGGGAGAGAACTACGAGCGGACTCAGAGTTTATCGGGCAAAACTAATTTCGCGAGTGAATATTAGCCTAGGTTTTACATTACAGTTGCCGAATTTCCAAGTATTCACTGAATGTTAACGTTTAGTCGACCTGGACAAATTTAATGCATCATTGTGCACTGTGAGTTTCTATATGTTTTAGTGATTAGAGCAAGTGTCTGGCACAACGTCGAGCAAATACAGACGCATCGAACTCGATTTCTGCTATAATTTATCAGCAGCTCGTAATTGGGTAACATTACAGCCATAAGATTTCGCGAATTAGTTACATCCAAATTCGCTGCAGATCAGACTGCTGTCGTGTCAAACTTGTTATTTGTGGGTTATCGAAAATTTCGAAGGCTGATGCCATTCAAAAATAAGAATTTAGCCTGAAATTTAAACAGCGAAGCATTTAATATAATCTGGTATTTTTTAGAGTCAGAATTTTAGGTATAGCTGAGCATCTGAAATCTTTTAAATTAATTTCAACTGCAAAATTGTATTTTTACTTGTCACCCCTATCCATTCCGGGATACATTTATTCATTAATAGTACATTACGATAGATGTGACCTAAGTGACCCATTATTGCAGGTCACCAGTATCGTATAGAATTTTATAGCACAGCCTACCTAAATCGTCCGCAGTCACGGATAAGCGTGACTTAAAAATGGATTTAGGTCACCCTGTACTATAAAATATTTTATATTTCAGAAAACTAAGTGGTTCTCACTTGACACTTGAATACCGTTCCACCTAATAAAGTTTATTTTAACAATACAAGTTTAAATCGTCATTTGGACTACTTAATAATTTTATCTTTTCGGGCTCGGTCAAGATTAAGATTTTCGCAGACAGAGTCGTCAGTTTGAAAACACAAGCGATTCGTTGTTTGGCATCTTGCTACATAATACGTAAATCGTGGCTGCGGAACAAGGCTGAATGAACGCGCTGTACCGCATCGTTGTAAACGCTCGTGAAGTCGTCTTTCGAAATTCCTAGTTTCAGCCGCAATTAAGCGTTAATTAATGATTTCGATCCCATCAGAGTTACTGCAATAAAGTAAATGTCTACGGGGGACTTTTACAACAAGGACCCGCATGCGCGCTTCCTCGGCTGCATAATTTAATATTTATACAATTAAGCCGCCGGCTGAAAGGCCCCAAGCGAAATGGAGCTGCAGTAAGCGGAGCGTGAAACCGTCCTCGCGGCCCCTCTCGAAGAACCCACTGAAGACGATGTAGTAGCTGCGTCCAAGTGTGGCGGGGAAGGGGGGGGGGGGTCGACAGCTTGCTCGGCTCTGTCGGGCTAATTTTTCCAAGCATTTTGCGATGGGTCGAGCGAAAGGGAAAGCCTGGAGACAGACTCCACCCGGTGCTTCTGATTCGAGAATCACGGTGACTAAAACAAAATGGCTGATGAATTTCGAATGGTCTATTTGTGAAAAAACCACGTTTTTATTTCGTTTTTGTATAATGCCCTATAATTTATTTCCAAGAAAAGAAGCTGATTTCTAAGCGATTTCTAAGTTTTGCATTACAAGACAAAATTAGAAATTTGGGCGATCCTTGCGATGCCCTTATAGGGATCGACCCAAACGAAAAGTTTACTCATACCCTTCTAACTTTGCGTTAAATTAAGTATAGACATAGTTGCAAGTTGGTCTCGCCTACGCGAAATGCAGATTACGTTAATAAATATTCAATAATGCAATATGCGTATTTATTCATTCACAATTTTAGATTTGATTCGCATCTCTGTATGAAAGACATCATTTTTTTTTGTACGCTTGCAAAGAGAAAATCGAAAATGTTTTTTTCATATTCATTCAGAAAAACGGATAATAAGATTTGAATGCATTGTTTCATTGGTGAGAAAATACAATAAGTGTGCATAGTCACTGCTGACTTGTATGCAATAAATAATTTTCACTGGAGACGTGTAAATTAAGAGGATTATTAGGTCGTTACTAGGGTCGTTAACAATATAATTATTACATGCTGTTGAAATGCAAGACGTTTTACGCATATGCATTATAAACGAAGCATGCAAAGCAGATATAACGACGGCGATAGCGCAGCTCGTATATCGTATAACAAGAGCTCGAGAAGAGCCATTATCGAGTAATTATCGAGCGTAACTTTTGACCGAGATATCACGGGACACAGAACGTCTCGAATGCTAAGCATACATTCCGCGTATAATTATATGCAGCTTCACAGGTGTTAACGCGTTGCACATATAAGCCCCACGAGAGCAGCGCTACATATATAGAGCCTCAACTCAGCGTCTTAATACCGGAATCCCCGGCAAGATATCTGTCTATTATCCCGATAAATATATGCAATGTACATTGTACATGTACAGAGGGACACTATGAACGTGTGCAATGTGCATAGAGCGGCGCCGTTAAGCGTTATATTGTGCGTGCATATCCAGCAATTTTCGGAAACGACTCTCTCCAAAAGTTGCAAATATTTTTTTTTTTTTTTTTTTGGAGCACACCAACTAGACCTACTTCTTCTCGTTCCTTAGGTCATTCTGAACGAGAAAAAATTCGCGTGCACGGCCAATCGAAGCGTATGCTTTTTTCCGGAGCAAAAACAACCCAACGCGAACGATAGAAATAGTGCAAAAAACAAAGAATTCAAAGATTGTTTTTCTCGAAAACTATGGACTTTTATGAAAATTCCATTAGAACAAAAATGCCTTAAAATTCATCAAAGAATGCTCTGGAATTTTTTCAGATTTTTTAAGAACATTTTTCGAAAAATCAAAAATTGCAATTGGATCAATCTGAAAAAATTTTAAAGCTTTTTTTGATGAATTTTAAGATATTTGTGTTGCAATGGAATTTTTATAAAAGTCCATAGTTTTCGAGAAAAAAATCTATGAATTCTTTGAGAGTTGTTACCGAAAACTGGCGGATATGCACATGTACATTGTACATATGATATAAACGTGCAGGCAGGCCTGCACTTAAAACTTTGGCAGAGCCAAGCGCGTCACGCTAGACACGCTGCGTCAGTAGAAAAAAGTTAATGGCTAGCAGCGGCTGCTATGTGTATGTGTGCAATGTGCATATACATATATAGACTGTATATAGTATATACTTGTGCTCCAATCCGAAAACAGCTTAATTTGATTAATTCGCGCGACGAGGCCAGGTCTCTATTATAAATGAGCGCTCGCTCGCCTCTCTGTGTGCAGTGTGCATATAACTGCATAAGTGCATACATGTGCACTCACATACATACATACGTAGAATGTACTGAACACGGTTACGGGGGCGGCGGCGAAGTGGGCCGAATATGCCCAAGTAGTGCAGGCGCGCTGCTCTATATAGCGCATCGTCATTCGAGGTCGGTATATGCATAATAATTTATCGCGTCCGTACAGCCGAGTAATAATCTGGAATTTTGACGGTTATACGAGGAGGCGTAAAACGCGCGGTGGTGGCGGAGGCGGCGGCGGCGGCCTACGCTATATACTTGCCGATTATTTACGATCGAGTCGAGCCTTTGACCCGTTAATTGCGAGCTGTCGGGCGAATCGGCTGTGTTTTGCGTAATCAACTCGATATGTACGTCCGCCGTTATCTCTAGCCTGCAACCCCACCCCACCCTCTACTGCACTCTCCGTACACACCACTCTCAGCTCTGTCCCCGACAATTATCCTAATTGCAGTTCATGTGCTCGTCGTCGACGTGATTTTACGCCAATCTTTCTAGCGCGCGCCGCGCTGTTTTATTGCGTCCAGCGTATTTACGCTTGATACGCGGAGCACTTCGCGTGCTTGTTTGGCTTAGAATTTTACGAAGCGTTATAGGCCGTTGATCCAATTGTTTTTGCGATTTTAATCCAGGATTCTGTTAAACGAGGGGGTGCGCGCGAGAGCAGGTGTTGCCGCACTTCTGCTCGACTGCTGAATTCTCTCGCGAGCTTTTAGTGCCGCCGCTTTTAATGGCGGCCCGACATGCTCTGCCGCTTTGCGGTCAAACTGAAAAAATGACCTGATGAAAATCACCGTGTGTGTTGCTCTCGCACTCTGCGATTGTAAATGCGTCTTGACAGTTACGCAACCAGATAGTGCCTGAAATTGCAGCGAGAGCATCGAAACCAAGTTTGTGCACGACGAGCGAGATTATTATATGTGCATGCATTTTGGCTCTCGCGCTAATCCCCCTATAAGAAAGTCGTGAAAGGATGTTTTCCAGCGTCTGAAGACTTTATGTGATTGGCTCACATTGTGCGGATGCATCGAGGCTGATCGAGAAGCATAGACATCCGTTTTCAATACTACACGTCAAATTTTTATATGACTAAAAGTCTATGTATATAGTCTAATTCTGATTGCGCATTTTATTTTATACTGAAAAACCAAGTGTGAGAATATTATATTAAAATGAAGAGCTGAACTATCCAAATTCATATGCTCAAGAAATGTCCTTGTCTTGGGTATTTTTTATAGACAGTGACAGCTCTCAGTCGGTATAGTTACCATTCGGATACTGTAAGCTCCTGCGGACTGGGTTTGTTTTGAGCTAGGAATGAAATAGGCTGGAAATGTTGTAGACGTAGCTCCCTTACGTACTAATTCATCTATATTGACCATTTCTTGCACAGGAAATGAGTATAAATAGTGGTTTCTATTTCTTGCCTTATAATAGACTGAAAAGCGTTACATAGTTGCTAAGAACAGGCCAAAAAAGTTAGTCAATTCTGAGATTGGTTAGTTAAGAAATGGCAAGTTCTTGGGCTAACGTTTCTTAGGGTAGTGAAAAATGGATGAATACAAGTTTTTAGTTTGGTGACTGTCATACGTACACTTGATCATATGATTCGATCTTTGCTCATGCATGCATAACCTAATACGCAATAATATAAAAAGTCTGCGAGCAGGCGTAGCGCAGGTCTTCTTGAAACAAAGAAAAAAACTTTTAGTAAATAATTTTTAAAGTCTGAAGTCTGTATATTTGATCCCAGTCTGTCATTAAATGTTTCATTAATTGTATTATGTTATGCACAGCACGAATTAATCGACAATTAATTCATTGATTATTTCATTCATTTTTTTCTAGAGTCTAGAATAGTTAAAATAATCAAGCAATTTCAAAAGAGTTATAATTATTCAAGCAAGATATTTAAAACAAAAATTTTCAAAACAAAAATAACGCTGTGACGCATTGACGTTGATCAATCATTTCTGTATAGAATTATTCAGTCTAGGTGCCAGGTCGATTCCGTGGCCGATCGATGTCTACGGGTACACCAACGATTTTCTTATGTATTTTGAGCCGCTGATTACGAATTTCGAACGTACGAGGTCGAAAAATTTATCCGGAAAAAGTTATAAACAATTTATTGCTTAAACGGCAGTAAAATCAAAGCAATAAATAATAATAAAATCATAAGCACATAATATTAAAGAATATTTATCAATGATTCTGTTGCATTTTACGAAATTAAAAAATGTCGGTTATAACTCGAGAAATTGCATAATTAATATTTCATAATACTCCTGTATACTAGTAGCGTGAAGCGCGAATCGAGCGCGAGCTGACCTTTTGTATTAAAAATGAAATTTCTCGGGTTCTAAACAACATTTTTTAATTCTGCAACATTTTTTAATTTCCGCATGCTGCAGAATCGTTGTTAAATGTTCTTAAATATTATGGGCTTACAATTTTATTACTATTTATTTAAACAGTTACATTGTTCATAATTTTGTTCGGATAAATTTTTCGATCTCGCACTTTCGAAATTCGTAATCAGCGGCTCAAAATACACAAAAAAATCTTTGTTGTACCGGCGAACATCGCTCCATCACGGAATCAACCTGTCGCCTAGACTAATTTCTTATAACCAAAACAGCTGTTTTCTATTCAACCTTGTACAATTGCGACTCGGAATTTGAATTTTCACTTGATAGAACGAGAGTTTTCTTGCATTTTAACGAACCAGTTAAAAAAAGGAAAAGAAAAAAAAAGCGACAGAAGAGCAGTTCAACCCACTTGCAGCAGTATACAATACATGGAAACAACATCCTCCTACATTCATTCATCGATTTGCACTGTCACAATAATTGCCGCGTCTAGTCGGCACGAATGTTTCATTCAACGCGGCATCGTTGAGCCGTAAGTCATTAGAGCTACGCCACGGCTGCAGTCCCGACGCATACGCAAATCAGGCTCGAGGGAGACGCAAAAGATAGAGAGAGAAAGGGATATGACCTTTTTACCGAACCTAATCCGAAGACGCCCACCTGCCTCTACAAGGTGATCAGTGCAGCGTGTCGAGTGGAAGATGACGAAGTGGCGTATAATTTAACTCTCAATTGTTGAAGGATGTCTCGGGTTTTTAAGCAAGTATGAGCAGGACATTTCGCAGATGTATGACACTGAATTAATTCCCACTTCAAATAAACAAATACCAATTGCTATAAATATTAAAGGTGTACACGGAGAAAAATTGGAAGGAAAAATTTGAAAATTGTGTCGGATCAATCTGACAGAAATTTTTATAAACAGTAATTAATAGTTTTAGAGAAAAAAATCTATGAATTCTTTTTTTGTTAATTATATATTTCTCGTTTTTTGGAGTTGTTTTTGCTTCGAAAAAATGTACACCCTGCGATCGGCCATGTACGCGAGTTTTTTTTCTTTCAGAATGACTTAAGGAACGAGAAAAAATAGGTCTGGTAGCTGTGTGTCTTCAATAAAAAATTTTGCGACTTGCTCGTGTTAGTTGTTTCCGAAATTTGATGGATTTACACACGTACACAAATATTATATGTGGAGGGGCTTTTTACTAGACTGCTCAGTAAAATTTCCAATACTTTCATGAAAAAAATACATGCTTCAAAAGTGAAAATTCCAATATTATGTAAAATACATACTTCAAACTGTAAAAGTTTCTAAAGTCACTTTTTCCATAGTACACGTAGTTTTATAAAATTTGCTCCGACTTTAGTATTTAATATAATATAATCTGTCGTGTCTGTACCAGCATTGTTATGGAATATAATTTTTCTCCGTGAATAATTGTTTATTAAAATAGGCTTGAAAAATGCAATGTTTGTAAATGAAGTTTCTTCTGTTTTAACTGAAAATTTGCCCTCTTCATACCTTCGGATTCGATTTTCCGTCGTCATAAGCCGAACCGTAAAGTTTCTTAAAAACTCGACATTGCCATGAGAGCGATGATAATTTAATTGGCAGGATATGTGAAATAGCAGAAATTAACCGCAAGAGTTTCCGCGCGCGCTTATAGCGCCTCAGCGAGCAAAAGCCCCGGGCGACGAGTGCGCGGGCTCCTATAAATTTTCAGGGTAAAAATAATAAAAGCTCGCAAGCTCGGCTTTTAAAATTATAAGGCGGGAAAGAGCTGCCGCGGAATTCGGGTGAGAGTAGGGCGCGGGCAGCCGCGCGTGTTGCCTCGATTAATCGCGCGCGGTGTAGACACAAAAGCAGCTGCAGCTGGAAAAACACGCCCGCGCTCGCTGCGTCTTATATTAATGCGCTGGAGTTTCTCCTTCTCGCGCGTATTTCGCATAGTCCGCTAAATGCGTGGGTCGTCCGGCGCACACGCGGCCCCCGCGTTTCCTGTCTTTTCTTCTCGCGCGCAAAAACTTTGGATTCTCGCGGGCATATGCGCCGCCGCCGTTTAACTTGCTGCCTGCCTGCCTGCCTCTGCCTGCGCTTTTATGCTCTTCCTGTAAATGGATGGATTTGAAATAGCTCGCTCTGTGAGAATCATATTTTCATCGAGTTATAGGTGTGTCCACCTTGAGAATCTCTTTTTTATGGGTCTGAATATTCCATGACCACGAGAGGTTAATAACTTTTTTATAGCCAGCCTATTTGAATTTTGTCTAAGAAAGCGGTGGAAAGCAATCGGAACTTGAAGCACGACAAAAGGTTACTAAGTAATAGCTGATGAAACGCTATTTTATTAGAAATATTTTTACTCACGTAGATCACATGCTGGACTAAAAACACTTGACAAGAACATATACTGGTTTCGCAAATTTATCGAGTCAAATGTTTTTGGTAATTAGATGATCTCCTCCATTTTTCTTCTGCAAAACTTCTTTAAATACGTCATAATTGTCGGCATATATCAATTAAAACATTGGCAATGCATCAGTCATAAATATATCGTAAACTAATATTTTCAACAAACATGTCCTACAAACTTTGGTTAAATGTAGGAAAGATGCAATCTACGGGGAAATATTGCTCCGTTATCAATTATCCTACTGATTCACGCGATAACATAAGCATATTTGTTGATAATGTGCCGCAAACTCTGTTATCCTGATAAACACCGGCGCATAATAAGAAACAACATCGCTAGGAGACGGCTTTTATATATGTAATAATTCAAAGTAAACATTACCGCAGTATTCCTCCGCCCATAAACTGGCTGTTAGACTAGTTATAATGTACAGGTATTTACCTAACGGCGGGAATTTCAAATTCAAATATTAACTGCGTTTCCTCCCTTCTCTCTTCTCGGTCTCTCTCTCTCTCTCTCTCTCTCTCTCTCTCTCTCTCTCTATTTTAAAATTCAATTTTCCCACAGGTGTTATAGAGCGTTGTAAAAGATCCGCGTCGGCGACGAGATAAAAGCGCAGTAAACTTTATAACGATTTGGGCTTTGCGTCTTGGACCTCTACTTGCACCTAGCACGCGCGTATACAAGTCTACGTTCACTTTCAGGCATATACACACGTGAAGCACGAAAACCTCGTGTATTCCATGAAATTGGGGAGTTCCGGAGTTATTATCAAGAGCTTCATAACCGACGAGTCACGGCAAAGGTAGTCTCTCGCCGCGTCGAAAGAGTCATTTTTTAAATTAAAAATTGTTCCTTTTGATACAGTGCAGCGAGCGTTAGAAAAAAGGGAAGAGCACAGAGTCGTGGTTCTCAGGAAATTCCTTCGCCTCGGGTTTTTCCTGCGCGAAGAAGATTACGCAAAACCTCGTTGCCGCTAATCGACGCTAAGCACATTTTCTCCTGCACCGAAGCTCGCGTCGCTTCCTTTGTGTCTATCGAAAACGAGAGGAGCAGCTCGCATACCTTCTCTTCCCTCTTTCCTTCCTTTTTTTTTCACCACCGCGACGGCAGTTAATATTAGCCGAGCGGCTGTTTCTCTTTAATGTTTACTTTACGCGGCCGTAAAACTTTATTATAATTAACGCGAGCTCGGCAAGAGGATCCACTTGCCGGAAGATGACGCGAGCGTTTTTCCCTTCGTCTCTATGGCTGCATTGTAATCTCAGGATCGCACGCTGTTTGAACGAGACTGTGGACTCGGCGAGCAGTGGAATTAGGAGATTGAGCCAATGAATATGGAGCAAAGTGTAAATGTGGATGAGAATAGTTTTGTGTACGTTTATAACTGATTGACATTTATCGAGAAAACATTCTTCTGAAGCATTGATTTTAAAATACTCTTAGCTATACGTCGAATTTCAAAAAAGAAATGCACTTTTTTTTTGCTCTAGAATTCGCAAAAAATAAAATGTTTAAGCTAGAGCTTTCGGACCAATGGGACTTTTTTCTGTAAGCCAAAAGATGATGAAAAATGCCGGGGAACATGCGAAATATAGAATATGAAAATTTAACATGGGGAGGCATATGGAGGAAAAAGAAAGAAAGAATTGGCTATTCGCATTTTTAATATTATTATTTTTTAATGGGCATAACTTTTAATCAGAGCATCGAAACTTGACATACATTTTCTTTTAAATTAAAACTGTTTTGTAATACTTTATTGTAGTGTTTTTCGAAATTTTATTGGTGCCTCGGAAATATTCGTAGTTTTTATTATTCCAGTGTTTTGACGAATTAATTTTTTGTAAAAAAAGCGTAAAATGGCTCAGAAGAAAGACTGATCGGTCCGAAACCTCTAGCTTTAAAATTTTTTTTCGATTTCTAGACCAAAGAAAAGTGCATTTTTTCATTGAAATTCGACATATGTGTATTAAATATTGCGTCCAAGAGCCGGAAGACGAAAAAAATTGCTAAGCTTATCAAGGCAGTAAACTTGACTTACTTTATAAATATAATAAATAATATTAGAATTTTTTTATTCAAGCCTTTTGCGGACAAATTCACCGAATAGATAGGGTACAGCAAAAAGTGCTCTAGAAATTCAAAGAGCGATATAAGGTTGAGATAAAGTATGTAAATAACGCATGAAACATTTTTTAATCGATAATAATTCGATTATTTTATTATAATCGAATCATAAGGCATTATACATACGCCATGCCTTTATGAATGTTTAGCTGATGATTATGATTTAGACCTAAATTGAATTAAGTGCATTTTTTAGTTGAACTATAATATCTCGGCAACATATCAATATTTATAGTATTCGAATTTTTAAACAATCATCATTCTCCAGACGTTGGACTAGTTAGGAATCTTTTGTATTAATGGTAAATTTCTAAAACAAATTTATTACTTGGGGGGGGGGGGGAGATTTTTTTTATTCAAGCAAGCAGTTAAATTAAAGTCATTTTAACGAATCATTAATAGATAACAGGTAATTTAATCAGCTCAATGCAGGAAATCGCGTCTTTAACGAGAATAATTAATAAATTAAATCATCGATGAGCGTAGCGAAAAAATTGATTAAATATTCTCCTCCTTATGACATGGTGTGATTGGCTCTGTAAAATAGCAAGACATTAAAAATGTGTAAAAAAATTAACCAGTATCTTATAATTATGAATAATGCATGGATGAGGGGCAAAAAATTCAGTAGTAGTTTGATTGCTTGGGAGTTTTTAAATTTTATAAAATCCTTCGCGACTATAGTTACGCAAAATTATTTGCAATCCCTAACTCAGTTTTTAAACAGCAGCGTAGAGTGAAAATTCTTGTCTGTGATTCCATGCACTCCTACAATCTATTCTCTACATTCGATGCTTGGCATCATAGATCTAAAGTAGAATTTAATGTCTGGTTTGTCAAGTCAGATAATTTGAAATTCCGCGACACAGATACGTTCCACAGAGCGATACCGTGCATGCTTGAAATAACATTGAGAGAATTAGGTGCAGAAGAGGGGTTTCGAGCCAGTCGTTTTTTTAACGGCGGCAAGTATCGATGCGCCGATTGTTTGGATACTAAACAGAGGATCGCTAGCGAGTGGTCTCGATCCGATGCAGATGGTGTTGGGGTAACTGACGCTTTTGTTATTTAAAGGTTATTTACTGTGCAGTTAAAGCAGTTAGACGCTGCTGCTTTGTTTTGATTATTAAACTTACGATTTTTTAAAATTTATTACACTTAACAACAACATTTAGAATTTCACGCCTCCTTTTAGTTAGACAAAGTATACTAAAGCAGCAAAGTACGCTCGCAACTTCTCGTATGTTCAGAGCGAAGAATGAATTTAGTAATCTCACAAAGACTTTCCGTTCTTCTGGGAGAGCGTAAACAAACAAGCATATACAGAATCCCTTTCCAGTTCTGGGAGATAGAAAATATCGGTAGCGTGCCGTAGAACCAAGCAAATAAACTCATTCCCGCGTTAGAATGCAAAGTCGCTGCGAAAACAGAAAAACTACACCGACTCGCGGTAAAAAGGAAAAAAGTGCCGAGACACGAAACGAGAGTGGAATGGAGAAACCGGACCGAAAATAGGAATAAATCGACAGGGTGGACTGTCGCAGTGCAATTATACTGGAGTTAATTACGTAATTACAGATTTGCAATCGTGTTTTTTCCAATCTCGACGTCGTAGTTCTCATTTGGCTTGTTGCAGACTCTTTATAAAGTTCATAAATCGCGCAGAGACAGTGACAGAACAATTAATCGCAGAAGATAAATGAATTTAATAGTCGATAAAGCTAGGAAGAGAGCGGAAGATGCCGCTGATTTATGAGTCGCCAAAGCAACTCTGTCGTTACATTTTCCATGTAAATCTTTGATTAAGGAGACAAAACAGCAAGATATAATGAGAAACGTCTTTTACATTTTTTTACGTTTGGCCCATCGGATGAAAAAGCTAATAGAACGGACTTGCACGGGGTTCTGAGGGGTTTCACTTTTGATGCATATTTTTTGGTATTTTCAATGCGACGCGTTCTTTATTAACAGCCCGGACCGTTCCCTCGCTGCTCGGAAATTCCTTTGGCGTTTCGAGGTTATGTTTGCGTTAAGAAAAAAGGAACGGAACTGTACAAACACGTCGAAGCAGAAATGCAATCGTTGAAACCTCAGGCACGCCTCATTCCGAGCGAACGATCATAAGCGCATTGTCGAGTGTGGTCCATTGGCTGGAATTCGTGGTCGTTCTTTGCGCGTGCCTCAACTGCGTTATCGTTGATGCGCGGGATACGCTGAATTCCGATCGGACGCTCGGACGTGCGACGCTGCGTAATTATGTATCGCCGCGGTCGGAGGCGCCTCGCTCTTTGCTTCTTTATTTATGCCCCCGTAAACTCGGCTCGTGCGAATACGTGAGCTTTTCCACAGATTGGATTCTCCATTTATCGGTTTCTAGTGCAACGCGCGGACAATGCACGCGGATCAAGAATTTTCGCGGGAAATTCAAAAATTAATCGGCTGCTTCGCACATTGCGTCCCTGACGAATGATGGATTGACGCTTCTATTGTTGCATATTCCATTCGCGACCCATATTGGAACAATGGTCGGAAGCATTATATTTCTGAGGTTCTCGCGGCATCGATAGGAATCTTAATTCTCCCGCCCCTGAGCCCGATTGCCGTAACCATGTGTACGCGAGGCGTTTGAGAATTAGATATACCGGTTGGATTTCCTGCGTGGAAAAATGCGAGAGAAGCACGCCCTTGTTCACTACACAAGCTATACTCCGCTTATACTCACACTCAGGCAAAAATTTGTCGAGAGCTCAGTCGTTCTTCGCTCCAATCTCGATTCCTAGACCCCCTACTCGACTCGACTCCTCCTAATTTATTTAGAGTCCTCGCGATTCGAGCAAAGCCGGCCTGCGACACTTACGGAAGCTCTTGGCCTTTTATTTCCCTCTTGCCATGCTTATTTCTGTACGCGTAGCGTGCGCGCGGTAACGGCGCGGATGAGCAAATGGATTTACGTTTTTACGTACCCACTAGGGCTTTGAAAAATTCAGCCGACGAGTAAATTCTTCCTTTCTCGTCCCTCTTCCGGGGAAAATTGATTTCCTCGCGCGCGAGGCACTACTGCTACTGCAGGATCTACGCGCGAAAGTGTGTAACTGTTGTTGATTATTTGAAATTCAAATTTCTTACTGCGCCGGAGAAATTTTCCCCTTTTCCGGTGCTTATTGAGCGCGAAAATTGCTACTGCAACTCGAGCTTCGAGACACCGTAAGCCCGGATAGATAAGATATTTATTTTCAAAATAACAACTTTGATGAAAATACATAAGTCATCGTCAATCCGCGCTTCATTTTCTGTACGCATACGGAATTCGAAAACTCGGACAACAATCCAAACTTTTTGGCTTGAATAATGAATCTTGAATCATTGAAGGGTCTGAACGTCAAGTAAAAATTCAAATATCACGCCACTCATTTGCTTACAATAATAAAAATAAAAATAACAAAAGATTGCCGTGGTTATTCGTAATTTTGTTTCTTTGCTCTTCTTGCGTTTTGTTACTTGTTCCGTAAAATTGGTTGGCTTTTCGTCTGTTACGCTGTGGCGTGAAATTTAAAATTTTAATTAGACTTCGAAGCCCCTTAGCATTCGTTAAAGCGTAGAGCACATTCTCGTGCATTTTTCACGAAGCAAAAAGGATCTGCTAAAGCTTCGCTGTACAAAAGTCAGACGTTACACGACACACTCGCATCGTCCATATAATGTAACCTCGAATTACTTTCTCCCCGTCAATGCTCTCGACATATAAATAAAACTCGGGCTTATACGCGCGCGCGGAAGTGGAGCCCCTTGCATTACTTTTTCAGGAGACTCTGTGAGATAGAGATTGTTTTCGTCGCCGCATCACCTACTCCTCCAGTTGAGACATCAATGTTTCAGTGGAGCAACGAGCGCAATCTCGTCGATTAATTCGCGGAGCGTCTCTGGCTCTTAAAATTTTGGGATTTTCATTTTCTTCGAGAGATTTTTATGCAAATTTATGGAGAGCTAGATACCTTTTATTGGGCTTGACTGAGTTGCTGGGATATTTACCAGGGGCGAAATTCATTTCGCCCTCTCGCGGGACTCGCGAGTTCCTCCCACTGCTACTGCTTCGTATAGATGTATTTTTTAGACGTGCGTAGGCGATACGACGGATACGGCGGGAAAGTGCTCTGCTTGCTCGCCTGGTTTACGAATTCCCCGAGAATTTGAGAATTTCACGGAGAACTGAGGTTTACTTTTAGAAGTTAATAAAGATTTTAATATTCTTCATGCAAATGTCTGCACTATTCGTAGGATTGCAAACAACAAACAAATATAATGCATGAGCTGAAAATTTCAATTGAAACTCAAAAATATGTTTGAGCAGGACACGGAGAAAATGATCCTATAAACAAAATTCGTCATGGTGGACAAAGAGAAGGAGCGCAGCTCATTAGTAAGGGCTTCTGACAAGCCATAGAACCACCAAAATATTTACCAACACACAAAGTCGAGCGTGCGTTGCAGTACTGTCAGGCCGGATAAGATTCCGCTTGTCTCTGGGCTACACAACACGCGCGCAGCGGTAACCCAGTAAAATAAATCTTGCCACCCTTGCTCCCACGCTCAACATCGTGCATCTGTTGTATAGGCCTTGCGTATACATAACACGCTCGCCGCCTGCATGTTTTATACTTGGGGAATCGATGTTTTTGCATAATTCAGAAGTTACGCAGTCCGTCCCTTCTTCATTTTTTTCTTTTTTCGAGGGGGAAATTTTTGTAATCGGTTATGCTTTAGGGGATTCGAAATGCTTCGCTGGACTGGCTAATCGGATGCATATTGGAATGTTCATGTCTGCAGCTTGTGCTCAGTCACTCGCCGTGGAAATCCAGTCTATTTCATTTACTTTTTTATTCTTTACTCGATGCTTTGCATTATTTAGAGGTTCGAGCTTAATTCAACTTGTCTAAAGCGTCTAATCATTTCATTAGTCTTTTGTTGATACAACAATTGAGTCCAGTGCTTTAAAATTAGTATGCTAACTACGGCAAGTGTTGGGTAAAGTTAGTAAAAACCGTTTCGTTACAGCAGTTAAACTTTTTTTGTTTTGCGTAGACATTTGTAATACTAGAATCAATCAAACCCTGGTAGAAACTTAACGAAATTAGCTAATTTATCGTTAAGTTTCTACCAGGCAATCAACGATTTTATCAAAATTTGATAAATTTTAGTCTTCTACATGCACTGGAGAAAGTCCGACCGTATAAACATAGAAACACTACACTTTTTCCTCAAACTGTTAGCCTGTATCTTTAGTCTTGATACTTTACTCGGGAGTAACGCAAAGCCAGCATCGTTGGTACTGAGTCGCGGCTGCTCTCTTTTACGTACGCTTGTTTGTTTCCTTCTCTCCTTTTATCATCCCTTTTTCATTCGTTTGTGTATATCCTCGGCCTGTGATTTACTTTTTTTTCCCCTCCCACTTTTTTCTCAAACCTGAGCGTTCCATCTGCTGCCGGATAGCTATGCGTAAAACTGTGCGTATTTACTTTCGAAACAGACGAATAGATGTTTTAGGGATGCAAAATGACATGGTTGTAGTTATGAGCAGCAGCAGCAGCAGCAGTAGTAACAACGAAAAAAAATAATGAAATTCTATACGAGGCCACGCGCGGATTTATGTACGCAGATATGTTCAATTTTTGACGCTATGCTTTGTCTATACATTGATTGTAAATTTAATAAAAATAATCCTATCCAGATTGGCATTGTTGACGTAAACCGTTTACTGCCATTAAAACGAAAGAGTTATAACGTATCGCAAAATGGTACAACAAAAAGTTGTAAAAACATTGTTGTTGGAAAAATATGGCAAGATAAAAAAATCTCATGCACAGAATCATACCGGCGCAATGCAACTGGTTAACGGACATTTTCGCAAGAAATAAAAACCTGAACCTTCGTAATTTCCCGTTGCGAGACCCGTATATTAAAAGAAGAAATCCATTCTTCCAGCAAAGAGCGTAAGTACAACCCTCGTACACCACTGAAGCTGCAACGAAAAGCAAGCCAACTCTTCATTATCTAGTAATCTAAGTGTAGACGGTATCGATCGATCATCTGCTCCTCGTCAAAGTCCCCCGCGAGTCCGCAGCCATAATGTAACAGATTGAAATCCGAGCCGCTGAAACAGCCTCTTCATTACAGAAAGCGTCCGCTGTTCAAGTGACCCGCGCACGCTTCGGATTTCTAGAGGGTTGGAAGGGACGATGATAAAGCCAACGTATAAGCTTCGGCTTTTTTCGAGCCGGCTGCAATGAAATTCCGGCGCCGCTTCAAAAGCGTATAATGGGGTAAACGCTCGACTGGCTTTCCATGTGTATGATATGTTAACGCTTGATCGGGCGCGTAAAGGTATAAGTTGCTTCGCGAGGCGTGTCCATGTGATTTTTTTTTCTTTGTCGAGGGCTGTTGTTTTGATAGGCTGTGAGATATGATGTGGATGGGTCTGGTACCCACTACGAATGCTTTGAACGATACGATCTGTTTCGAGCGAGGATCAGAGGGTCAAAGTGATAAGGATGACACGCAATCGAAGTCGAATGTGAGAGGCAAGGTATAGAAACATATAAATTTTCTTTTATGAAAAACTCAGTCGATTATCGGTAATAGCAAATTTAATGGTCTGAAATGTCTGGCTAAATTAACTGATTAGTTAAAAGTTCTATGCTTTGGCCAGCTAATCGCTCTGACTAATTAATCGAAACAAGCACTCATCTAGTGAACCCTTGTTCTGCATGCAGTTTAGAAATTTATGTGGAATTTCGACTGATTTCTTATAGAACTACTTCATAATATTGTTAAAAGTATGTGTAGATAAGTGAAGGTTGAAGGTAAATAATTGTAAACTTTCTTTCCTTTGTTAGATGTTTCGAATATTGTTGCCCTCATCAGGAAATTCTAAATATTACTCAAAATTTTTTAAATTCTTTCCCCAAGCAGGGCAGAAAAGAACAGGTACATTGTTATTATCGCTCTTGTCCAGTCAAATACAATTTCTGAAGTGCAGACGTAGCTTATATACTTTATGTTTGTTCTTTAGATAGATTTGACAGTTTCCTCACGATAGTGAAAATGCTCGCTGAAATTTCGAACAAAGGAAAGAACATTTAAAATAATTTTTACCTTCAGAATTGCCTCGGAGAGATCGAAGAATTCTCTAACAATTTTATCATTTTGTCAAACTTTGTTGAAATTATTTTATATCAAGCATAAAGTACATATGTTAAACCCGCCAAAAATATGTTCAGATCATTAATTCGAAATTAAAAAAACAAAAATATCGTCCTACACCTCTGGCACATTATTTTTCTTGTTCTTTAGGATACACAGAAGACAAAAAAAATAGTGTTGCTACGAAAGTGGGCATGTGACACTGTTTATTTATCATTTTGATATTTATGTGTGAAAAAAAGCAAAAAATATTTTTTTTACGCACTACGAAATTCTCGAGTACATAAATATTTCTCACGTATAATCATTATTTAATGTAGGGAAAGAGAACAAGCTGCAGAACATTAAAATCGGATTGTTAGATTGAGAGTTATTGGCACTAAATCATAGCAATGGTGCCTCGAATGCAAATTTTTCATGAAAACGATATTCAATTTTTAATTGAAAATCTATACAGTTTCCAAAAAAAAAACTGGTAAAAATAAATAGTTCTTATAATTAGCCAAAGAATACATCTGAATTTTTCAGGTCGATTCGAAAAATTTTTCGGTTTCGCAAGGTAACGATTTTTGAAAAATTTGTCAACTTCATCAAGTGCCAATAACTCACAATTTAAAAATCCGATTTTGATGTTTTATAGCTTACATTGAAGTTTTCTTTCCCTACTAAATAACGATTATATGCGAGAAATATTTAGGTATTAGAGAACTATGCAATGTGTAAAAAAAACATTTTTTGCTTTTTAAATTTCACACATAAACATTAAAATGGTAAAAAGAATAGTGTGACATGCCCATTTTCGTGGCAATACTATTTTTTTCGTCGTCTGTATGCCCTATAGAACAAACAAAATACTCTGTCCTAGAGGTATGGCACGATATTCTTTTTTTAAATAATTTTAAATAATCATAATTATTATTTTATGTAACATTTTATTTAAATAATTAATAGTGTTTTATAAAATTTATTATTTATAAATTTTAAGTTTTCATATATTATTGAACAACCCAAAACCCTAATATAAATACACCGTATGACAATTTTCTATTATACTCAAGTACGAATAATATATAAATAAACTTATTTTAGAGAAATACTAATACTGTACAGTACGCATATACGGTATTATAATTGATTATGCCACTCTAACCTAAAAATCGCAACTTCGTTGCTGATTTTCAGATTATAGTAGCATAAAATATCGTATGGAACTAGTACGGAAAGGGTTTATTTGCGAAACGAGAGATTACGGCACGAGCCGAAGGCGAGTTGCATAATATACTATTAGTTGGCAATCCAAACGTTTATTACAAGACGATAACCGGAACCAAAACTTTTTTTATTAATATTAAGAGATGCCCTGCGGTTGATATTTTAAAGGATAGTAATTTTCATATTTGCTAATCTTTTAAAATCAAAGGAATAATTGTCAGTTAATTTCAATTTAAAAAACGAAAACGAAATTGGGGAGTTCGCGAACGAAGCGAGCAGGAGGGGAAGCCCCACTAGTTACGATATAATGCGATGACAAATATTATAATATTATAATATTACCATAAACGCAAGCAAAATATTTAACACGTTTACGTAAAAGCTTTTTCCTCGGTTGAAATAACGAGAGCAGCTCTTGGAAAGTTTTCGAAATTCCGCAATAATATAGCGGTTCCCATCCTCTGTTCGGGTACATTTATTACAGCCGATACCTCGAAAAAAAAGAATCACCAATTCAAATTCCCCAGGCCGCATATCAGGCGGACTTGTGGGCAAATCCTATACGGAAAAAATCTGCATGGAAAGAGCATTACCATCGCTGCGATTCCCGAAAAATCCAAATGCCCGGCGTCACGCAGTGGTGCCAAGTGGCCATTGTACGCCGCAAGTCCGAGGTGTAATTTAACGGCTCTGACCGCGAGCAGCGTAATTTCCAATTCAATTTACGACTCTTGCCGCCTGGGGAGGATTCCGATGATTCAGCCGGTCGCGCAAGCGCGCTTTAATATTGAATCGGGCTGCGTAAAAAATGAAGCCAGTCGGCAAGCCGACGAGGAAAATTAGAGCCACCCTGAAATTTCCCTGCCAAGATTAATGCTGGACGCGAGGGAGATTTCATTAATTTTCCGGATTTCGAGCACTTCATTCGATGCAGTGTATTCGCTATATCCGCGCGTCTATGTGTGTGTTATATATATATATATATATATATATATATTTATTACGAGCGCGCACGCGCTCATATGAATACGGGATCATGTACGAAATGTAAGTAAAGTATGCATTCTTTATCGCGTAATCATGTCAGAAAACATCGTGGCTTTTGTTTCACCGCGATTCTGCAACGGGCCAACTTCGCGAGCTGCTTTAGCAAACACCCTTTCAATATTGCGAACGCTTTGAAATATGCCAAGGAAAGCAAACAATCCGTCGAGTGCATGCAACGCCTTGTTCCCTTGAGTCGTTTCGCATGAGCGAAGCTGCATAAGCGAAAAATCAAAAGTATACATCGAACATTCTCTCACTTTAGAGTCTGGAAATTGGAGCGCGGTGCTTTTTTCACTTCCGATCAATTCGCTAATTACGCATTGAGGTTTATGCTTGGTTGTGGAAAAAAAAAATGTGTCAGAAAATGTTTTTGTTACTTCGTTGCAGCGAATACTCTATGCAGGGGCTTTAATAAGCTCGACTCAATTTGCTCGGAGCGTCAAGGGGAATACGCATCGGGGAATATGCAAGTTTTAGTGGTGTGTAGGTAGAGCGTGATTTTTTGTGAATTGTAAAATAATGCGGAGATTGCGCAATGTTTTCTTTCAACGGATTAGCTGTACCCACATCAAGAAATTTTGTTAACTTTCTTTTTATTTTTAACTGGAAAAGCAATGCTGGAAACTAAATGACTAGGAAAAGGTTTTAAAAACGTGAATAAATTAAAAGCTGTGACTTATGTATACGTTTAAATTTTTGGAAAAGCTTTCAGTTTTCATAGAATATTAAGGCTAATATTTTCAAGTTTGAATAAATCAAAATATAGATATCAGTGGGTTCTATATCGTGGGTTGTTATGTTAAACATATTTATTTCTTGATTTTGGCTAATGCATAGATACTAATAAAGTTGGTCAACTGTACCCTGGTAGAAAATAAACCAACTAAAATGCAATGCTCATCAATGGTGGGCGGGACGTTGACCAACAATTACACTCATCTTCTTATCACTATCGATTGTACATCGATACGTTATAATCATTATTTCCGAGAGTATAAAAATCCATGCGTAAGAGGACTCATACTCTCAGTCGCAATCAGGGGTGGCCTTTCCGACGCTTTCTGTTCAGATCTCTTGTCTGTAAAAAAATAGGAGTTTCTACACTCTAGTTTAGTTCCTCAACATCTTCCTCTACGATTGCGGGCTTAAACCATAATGGGTACGTTCCTTACGTACTGTGTACAACGCACTATATTACAATCATAAAGCTTCAGAATCAATAATTTCAAATGTACCTTCTCTAAAATGTGCTCGTCTTTTGAATTCACGTATCTCTATCCAGTTGAATAAATTATACAACCGGGAGATTGGAGACATGTATATTACCAATTTGAGTGAGACTCGCGTGACGCTCTCCACTATGTACCTCGACGATTCCCAAAGTAGTAATTTTAGAATTTGATGACCTGTGGCTTACGGGTTAACATGTAGGATCATCTTACATGTTTATCGCTGACAAAACAGACAACAGTAATGTTGGGAGTCATTTACAACACGCTCAGCATCTCATTGAAAGATTGAATTGAGGTAAATTAATTTAATGAATTTTAAGAGTCATTTTATAAATCAGAGGAATTAATTTATTTATTAAACCAATTTTTTAATTTGAAAAAAAGTAATAATTTACATGAAACATACGTAAGATATTTGAAAACAAAGCGATTCGTAGGAGTAGTTGCATATAACTTAAAGATAGAAACGCAAAATAAAATAAATTTCTCAAGGCATCGTATATCTTATATTTATACTTCTGTGATATTTGCAACGATACTCAAAGATATTGTAAAATAACTGTATAAAGAGATGTGCGTCAAAAATGTAATTAGGTACTTTTATAATTTAATGTGAGAATATGTTTTTTTCTAAATTATTCTGCTAACTTGACATTGACGATTTTTTAAACTTTAACGATTGATGTTTGCGTGCAAATCTCATCAATTAAATGTATTTTACTTGTAAATTGTTGTAGAAATATAATTTTAGAAGTTTGAACAAAAAGTTACAAGGACAGACATATCGACATTTATAAAGAAGAAATGAAACACGCAAAAAGAATATCCCCCTTTAAATAAGTATGGAGTCTCTCTGTTCTCCGACTTTTTCATTCCACGTTTCAGTTTTTTTTTTTTTCATTTTCACTAACGCTGGTGCATCTTTCCGCGTTGCACTGATCGCTCCGAGCTGTCGACTGTCAAAGACGGTCATTCATGCGCCGATTTCGCGTAAGTGTCCGAGTCGATGACCTTAGGTCACCAAGTAATTTTTCCTGAGTTTCCGCGCAACGAATCTCTTGATATATGAAAAATGTACGGCATGACTTCTCAGGATAATAAAACAACTATGGCTTCTGCGGAAGGTACTCTGTGAGATAAGTTTGTGGTAATGCTCTGCACTTACTCTGTGCATTATTTGCTTACTCTAGAATTGAGTTTTTATAACTTCTCACTTGTCGAACAAGATATCTTAGTAGAGCGAACGAAACCTTAAACAATGAATTTCGTATTGCTTCTCATGGCTTTTACATAATTGCCATGTTAAAGAGATACAAATAATTGTTAAACGTAAATTATAAATTAAAATTTTGCGCTACTATAAATTATACTTGAGTTAATAGTAGTATTGGTTGGATTTACTAAAAAAGTTTCATAAATTTTTGTGCAGCAATTAATATCAATTTGTTTTGTCCTAAAGAGTACACTTTAAAAACATTGTTTTCTCAGATTCAAGTTATGTATACTTTTCATGTGAACCGTGATATTTCTTCACACTGTAACCATTAAATTTATGCATTTTAAGTTTTTTTTTGATACATTCTTTTGAAGATTTAAAAAAATTAGCAACTACAATAGACTCTCTCAATAAGATTTCAAAATATAATGCTTTTCTGTATAAAAAAATTTTTTTACGTCGGAAATGTCTATTACCGATTTTTTTTAAATGCCAATTTCATATTCATAAAATTATTTGAAAATAGTAAAATTGGGACGTAAAGGGTTAGTTCAAAATTTCAAGTACTTTCCCGTTTTCACTGTATTTAAAATTCCTCTAACTGGTGGAATAAATGCCTAAACCTAAAATATCTGATTCGGGGATCGATTTTGAACCTTGGTGAGGTCAAAATGGCGCATTATAATTGAAAATTGTTTACGAAGACTTTCACGAATTTTGTATTCAATAACCACGCACTTTTAAAAAAAATTGTCAAGGGTAATAAGTTCTTATAATTAGTCAAAGAATACATCAAAATTTTTTTAAAACGGTTCTAGCAACTTTTTTGTTGTTACAAGTTAATGGTTTCTGTCATGGTTAATAATAATTTGAAAAAATTTCGTGTATACCATAGAAAAGGGCGTGAATTAAACTATAAAAATATGTTTCGCCCGAGTTTTTAATCGTGAATTGCATTAGGTATAACCCCTCACAGAGCGTGTACCACGAGTGGCCTTTTGGGACGAAATGGGCTAAACTTAATTTGTCTGATGAAAAGTAATGCAATGGTTGACTCAAAAATGCATGGAAAATGACTTAAAGGGATGTGATATATATAGTGAATCGTCTCTATAACAATATACGGTAGAAAAATTTATCAGTAAATTCGAATTCACATATAAAATGAATCGAACTTTTATTTTGTTGATTTCCAATAAATAAAGTTAGAAATAAATAGATTAGTTAATCAATTTCTAAGGGTTGAGAAAAGAGAAAAATATTCTGTACACTCTCCAATTCACTAGTGTTTCCCTTCATACGTACATAACGTACACAATCAGAAAAATCCCTTCACGCCCGACTAACTTATTTATACGGAAATTGAATGAGTTTCCGATACTGCAGGAAGAATTAATCGTTGCGCACGTGACTTAATTCTCGCAGGACAGGACAGTGCATGAATCGCAGCTCTAATCGAATTTATCACAGGCGCAACGAAGTCACCGGTCGAATATTAACGAGCAGCTCGAGTCCACAGTGAAAAACTAGAGCAAAGGAGCAATTAGCGTTGAACTTCGGGAACATCGAAAAAACAAAAAAAAAAAAAAAAAAATAGAGTCATCATTGGTGTCTGTGAGAACGTCTGGTAAGTTCGATTTGCAGATAAATGTCGACTCGAAATCCATTCCTCGTGAATTCATTTAGCAAGAGATTCGATCAGTGATTAGCTTTGTAAGAAGCTCCTACGAGACTGTTATGTATATAATTTCCTCATTTATTTTACAATCATGCAAAAAAGCCGTTGAGAAATAATACTCGATAAAAGAATTTTTTCCAAGGTCAAAAGTGATTTTAGATGAAAAATTCACCTGAGCGTTCGTAAAGCAAAGCCGGTCCGGAGAATCATTTATTCGCGCTTTTAAAGCGCAGCTATAGGCTTTGTTTGCCGTACTTTTAATTATTCCGCGATTTAATGCGGATTTATTTTTTTGTTACAGTTAGTTTGGAAACACGTATGTCGGAGATATGAGCGCAAGTGCGCGGAATATTTATTGTGAAAATTTATTGTGCATATTTTCGATCGAACACTTGCAAAAAAAATGCTTATATACGCTGCTTGTGATTTTTTTCCATCGCGTATATAGCGCATACACATTATTCTTGCCGAATTAGCGAGCGACAAGTCACTTTCATTTTTCCGGGATCGGATGAAAATAAATTAAACAAAAGCTTTCTGCAACACTTGGCCAAAAAGCTCCTCGTCGCGAATTGAATATTTACGAGCGTCGTCGTCGACAGTAAAAAAAAGCAGAGTCAACAGCGAAAAAGTGTAAATCCGATAGAACAACATCCTCGATAAACCGCTTCACTTTCATCCAGATTGATGACTAGCCAGTTACTTTTTCCATAGCAATGCCGCCATATGTACATAGATTCGTGCCAATGAAAAATCATGAAAAAAAAAGACCGGAATCGTCCGGGGGCAATTTACCGACGAAAAGAAATTGTGCAAATGAGTCTCTGCCATGAAATGGGGGAAAAAAGTCGAGGGAATGCGATTGGGAAATTCGACTGGCACATACCGTCGGGAAACGTAACAAACGAATGCCTCATCTGTCTTTCTCTCAAATTACGCGAAACAGGTATGTGCGGGTCGTCTGCGGGTTGAAAATTTTCGTTTTCGAATGCCTGCCCTTTGTACGCGCACAGAGCGTCAAATGTAACTCTGTTGGACGCGCTACTGTATACGTCAGTCGCGGGTTTCCGATTAAATTGCTACGCGAGAGTGGGAACGGAACGAAATTTATGATGCTTTTTTGAGGCCTGTAGAGCCATTATCGCATTTTATAGAATTTAACTTTATAATGATTTTAAAGAGCCACAAGTTCGGAAGCAAGCACTGAAAACAGAAAGGTAAAGCGGATATTTTAGGGGATGTCAAAGTGTTGCTTTGTATATCTATAGTGATATATTGTTTTATTACTATCATAAATTGCTATTGTAAAAAAACTTATAGATCTCCAATGTGAAAGTTTGCTGTATATACTACAACACAAAAATTTCTATTATTGTTATGAATAATCATCTCTATGATGTAAATTAGTAGTCTGACTAGCTGAAAATGCTTGTTAGCACGTGGCGATTCGCCTCATAGTTTTAATCTGTATTTTGTACGTCGAAGTTTGGCTTGATAAGGTTTTATAACAAAGACGAAATGTTGCCACACTGAAAAGTTGGGTTAAGTTATTTTCAATGGCTACCTCTTGTAATACACACAAATTTGTAATTGTAATTCATTCTAAAAATAATAACATATAATCCTTTGATATATATAGTGTAATTTAGTTCATGCTTAATGTGAATTATTAAAAAAATTGCTATGTTATATAATACAAATGTCATCATATCTCTCAGATATTACAACACTACTGCTCTGGTAGGTATACGTTTATTTCGTAGAAATTTGTTTATTGATCGTTGTAGGGCTTAATAAACCAGGGGATGATGGATGTACCGAAAGGATCGATGATGCTGACGATGATAGTAAATTATTCACAACCATAATTTCATTATTTCACGTGAATTATTCACTTCAGTAAATGCACGCTTATGCGCACGAAAACGGGATGAAATCATTCCGCATATAGCAATAATAATCTGCAACTTTCACATGGATTATACCGAGCTCGGTTACATACATACTGTAATATTAACAGAAGCGCATACGATGTAATTCAGTAAATATGGAAATGGTAAGCAACATAACTGTTAATCATCGATATATAAAAGATCGAAATGATTTGCAAAGGCTGACTGTCAATCACTATCGGGGTTGCGCATTAACCAAACGGGAGAGGCTTTCTCCTGAGTCTGAGCGAGTCTGACGTCAGCCAACATAAAAATCTCTCCCGCAGAATACGACCTTCGACATCATCGGCATCGGCTCTATAGTGCGATTCCATTACATCAGCGCTAGCTCCTGTATTATATAT
Organism: Philotrypesis tridentata; assembly: GCA_018906965.1. Classification (NCBI taxonomy): domain Eukaryota; kingdom Metazoa; phylum Arthropoda; class Insecta; order Hymenoptera; family Pteromalidae; genus Philotrypesis; species Philotrypesis tridentata. The sequence goes on from JACCIB010000063.1 coordinate 629,058, forward strand.
AGTGCCGCTCTTGGTAATTTTCGCATTATAAGGGTCGCGCATAGCCGTTTTAATGCTCGCTGAATCATATTCTTACGCTCTACGGTGTAATAACAATAATTGGTCGTTCGTCATATTCGCGCTGCTCTTCCCCTGCCCCCATTCCCCTCCTTTTTTTAACGGCGCGCGAAACGGTTTGGAAGTTATTGCGTGTCCGAGGGCGAAGCGAGTGTTTCACTCAGTTAGACGTTTTGCTAAAACTGGATTCACGACGTTGATGCAAACCTAATCGTATTTTATTAATTTACTGTAAGATATAGTTGGCTCACTCGACTAGGCTGCGATAAAAACTACAAATTTTTTCATATACATTGTAGATTTCGAAATCTATACTACGCAGGAAACCCTTTTTTTTAATATTTAAGTAATGACGCTAAGTAATGACGTCGAGTAAATTATTATAATTTAAATTATATGAACTTACGATGCTCAAGATGATTAAAGATAGTTTGTAAATTCTTACCTGAAACAGAACAAGTGTCAAAGCGTTAAAAATACATTGCCCTGAATTTTAGAAGTTATGATCATAAATTGCACTACTTATTTCGCTACAGTTTTATCCAACAAAATATTAATTGACCTTCTGCATTTGTAAGAAGGGATTCTTAAAACAGTTAAAAGTAAAGCAATTTATAGAAGGATTTTCGTTTATCATTGCAGCCATTCACTTCAAAATTTAAGGAACCCCTTATCACAAATGCAGTCAATCAGTTTCGAATTATATGCTGTAGCGAAGAAAGCTTGAAAAGTAAGCTCATTCTATAATCTTTTAAGAGCTTTTGACTTTTGTACGTAACAATACTCATCATTTTGGAAAAACATCGTGGAAAAATTTATCATTGACAGCGGAAAAATATATCTTTATGAAAATCCAAAAATGTAAAATTTTCAGGTCATAGTCTGAATTGAATCTTATCAAGCTACTTTTACCACCTCCTTAACAATACCTTCCATTCATTTGAAGATTCATTCACATTGCCGATACACGTATTTTCATAATTTAAAGAATATGTTTAATAGTCTCGAGCAGAAGATAGAAAATCCAACGATAGTCGCAGTTCGTAATTAAATCATCCCGGCATTTGTTTGTTGAGCGTCATTGCGAGGTACTTTTATTCAAGCGACAGCGGTCTCGCGGTCCGCCAAGCATCTCTAGCCGGCATGTACAAATTAGCGTCGAACAAACAGGAGAGTGAAACTCACTGGGGTCCGGGACGCGAACCGCGAAACTTGGCGCTGGGGAAGTATAACGAGAAACACCGTGAATGGCCAGAAGTATTCCCGGAGTGCAGTTATTATAATTGTTATCAGACGGCAAACAGATAGCGAGTATAATGGGTAGTATTCTTTTGTCCCGGCCAGATGGGAGAAGGGTCGAGAGCTAAATTTATCCGAATTTAATTTTCCTTTGCGCGCACGCCAAACTTTTCGAGGCTTTCGAATATTTTTGAAATGTTTACTGTGGTTGGAAGGGAATAAGGAGGGAGAAACCCTACAGAAAATCGATAATTTACATGACAACTTTGGAGAATACTTGGTATCTAGGTGGTTTGCTTGAATTCTCAGGAAAGTAGTTCTCGAGAAACTGATACGAAGTTGGCGATATTTCTCAAGCGATTAATCTTGCTTGACCAAACTACTCACGCGATCGCGAATCATGGATACTTGTAAAGTTTGCATTTCGATTCTATTTAATGTGTAAATCTAGATGACATGTTTTTATCAAGTTCTGCGAGAGTTTTAAAAGGTCACCTCTACAATTCTGCGCGTTCTTTGAAGTTGTATATTTATTATATATAATTATAAAGCTGTTGTTCAGAATACATGAGTGTTCGTACGTTTGAATGCGTGCATCTTGGTGTAGTTTTAAATTTTATTAGTTACATTCGACACTAGCGTGAGGAAAAATAGCTTTCGCACGACATGTTTAAAATCGAACAGCCCTTGTCTCGTCTTGCCATCCTGATTACCTAAAGATAGGATGCTTTACTACAAAGTGTAATAATTTGATTCAATTTGGTTATAAAATATATTTAAATTCAAATAAGCACAAGCGGAGCGATGTTGGCTGCACGGTTAGCGAGCTAGGCACACAGGCAACATCGTTCCAGGGGTTGAGGGTTTGATTCCTGGTGAAGGCAAAAATCGCAAATAGAAATCATAGGGTAGGCAATTCTGATTCAGTAGACAGAGAACATTAACCTTACCAATGGGGAGCTGGGCTTTGAAAAAAGGCCTTTTCTGGTAAGCTACCCTAAGAAGGCGGACCCGGTGACCCTTCGCGTTCAAAGAGTGCAGACTGAACCGGCAAGGTGTGAGTCTCAAAGATGTCCTAAGACCTTGGGAGGTACTATTACTCGTCAAACCAACATTTTTTATTCGTTTTGTTTCGTAATATTGATCATCAATTGTTTGGATGTATTTAATGTATCAAGACATAAAAAAATACTACGAAGAGATTAAAACATCTCATAAAAAAAGAAACGAAATTTCTATCTACAACATGACTACTGAAAAGCCTGGTGAAAATTGCTTTAAAAAACAAGTTTTTACCGTGCTCTTTCCCTCGCCGTATATTCAAAGTAGGGATACGTTTAAAACCCGGAAAACAAGCTTTGAAATTAAATTTTTCTCATCCTCAAAGGAAAAAAGTCTCGCTACGTCCATTCGGTAACGACGTATAGCCGAAAAGCGTCAAACAAAAAGCACCAACACACAAAGAGCGAAAACAAGAGAAATATTAGCAAAATGTTTCGCTGGCAGTGTAAATATTTGGGGTGCCTCGTCGAGAGTCGAGGTTGTGTATGGTCTTCGTGTCTTGTCGGAGTTGACGGAATAATTAGACGTAGCCGACATAAAAATTTGTTAAAAGTCGCCGTATACCACGCTTGAACTTTCTCCTTTTTTAGGTGATCCTCCCACTTCCAATTTCAGTTTTTTTTTTATATTGAAATGTGTTTTATTTCCCCATGCGCGCGAGTCAGGCTTGTTTTATTGTTACGCATTTGTTTGTTTCGAGGCTCAAAGGCGCGACTGGATCGAAGCCGTCCTCCCTCCCAGCCTTTGAACGGCGAACTTTCATTTGAAATGTGTATAAGGTTCGTCCTTTGGTGTGCAGGGGTCGAGAGGAAAATCGTTCTTCTCGGTTTTATTTTAACTCGTTTACTGTACGTAGAAAGGATAGTGTCATTAACTCCAGCACGTTGTGAATGGCTTTCATTCGCAATTTTTATGGAATCATTCAAAAATCATAAAAATTATATTGTATATGTCTTGCATTATTTCTTCGTCCAAACCGATGAAGGATCGAACTCGCGATGTGGAGAATGCGAGTCGAAAAAATTTTCCACAGTTCGACCAATGATTAGCAAAATTACCGAATTAGCAAAACTTATAAGTTAAAAATATGTTATTTTATTGTAACCAATCAGTCAGCATAAACATTAAAGACAACTAAACTATTCAGATTTATAAATTTTACAGTTCATAACTGTAAAGTTTACTTCGAACATAGAATTTTGACTAAACAATGAAATTTACTAAACTTCTTGTAACTTACTGTAATAAAAATTTATTGTACTTTTTTATTTCTGTTCTATTCTAAACGTAGTGAATCGTGTGCTACTTTGATTTTGCATAATTAAGGCAACTTTACAAAAAAATTGAGGATTATAAGCCATATTTGGAGTAAAAATACGAAAATTCATCTTTCGAATATTGGCCTACTTTGCTCAAGTTCTGATTTACGCTCACGTTTCGCAGTGGAAGCTTGCAAGGCGTCGAAGGAAAATCCACGCTTAATGAATTATTCCAGCAAGTCACCCGATGCAGCTTAAAAGCTGCTGCTTCCTCAATAATGAAGGCTGCAGCCTGTGTCTCCTACACACGCGGCAAAGTGCGCCAAGTAGTAATCTCATCGTGGCTCACACATACGCACACACTGCACTTTACGTCTATTCCTCCCCCTCCCCCCTCCCCCTACATACACATTTATTCGAACAAATGTGTATATAATGATAAAAGACTGATCGATAAGTAGCTGAAACAAGAATGAAACGATTAAAATAAAAGAGTTTTTTTGTATGTATCTTGTCTCTTGAAGGTTAACACAGAACGGCCAGCTGTTACATGTGCGTGACTATGTTTTAATCGTTATTCATGGATTCAAGACGGTTGTGATCACCAAATCAGTTTAGCGCCATATGTCAGCACACACGAGTTTCCGCAACGCTGAGTTATTGCACTTCGCTTTTGGGCGATCAGTCAGAAGCTCTCATCTGCATTCGACTCCGCTGACATGTACGTATACAAACCGGCATGCGGCCGTTGACTTCGATTTATTCGTTTCACTTAATTTTCTGTTCTCGAAAATTACGCATCAACTATTTTTTCATTCGTTACAAATCTTTGATTTTTAAACAATTCTAAAAAGTTTTCGCATAATTTGGTTGCCTGCAGCACTTTTGCGCGATTAAACTGTAAACTTTAGGATTGATCGAATACGTTATAAATGTTGCGGCAGATTTTTGAAATACATTTTGTTTTTTATCATTTTAATTTTGTACATAAAATGTAGTATATCAAGGTCATTCAAAAAACGTATAAGCTGATGCATTTTATCGACTGTAAATTTCGAAAGTAACGAACAAATTAGCGAAAGTTTGTAACATAATTATTGTCCAACGCTTATTTACAAGCTTATTACCATTTTATAGCGATATTCAAGAATAATAACTATGCGTATGAGGTAGTTTTTAAAAGTATTGACACTAAATGCGAATTAAACAATAATTTTGACAGTATTATCAAAATGATTTTTCATTGTTTCCTTACTGAATAATTGCACAATTCTAGATGAGAGCAGTATTTAAAGCAAAATAATTGATGACACTTAATCTTTATAAAGAAATCTAAAGTGAGATTCACAATTAAGATCAGGTACTGTATTATGGAATTTTTATCTTGCCATTTACTCGCTGACTTCAGAAAGCCAATTTTATTAAAACATTGCCGTATTAATCGTAACTTCCAGTTACAATACGATACAGTATGTCTCTAAAGTCTCAACTTTCTTTATTATCACTTGCGACTTTTGTTATTACTTTTTGAACTATATGAAAGAGGATGCTTAAGTTAAAATTAATAAATTTTACGTCAAAACTTAACAATTCATCGTGTTATGTATCACGTTATCGATAGAAAATGTTTAGAGCAGGAAATACACACAAAAGTTAAAGGGATAAAAACAATATTAAAATACACAACTTCGAGGCTCAATAATAGCCTTGAATATCACGTGTGGCTTAGAAGTTTTAAGATTTATACCATCTTATAAAGAACATTTCATATAGATAAAGTTTCACAAAAATGTAAGAAACAAATGTAATTCGGTGAATAAACTCGAACTTGAAGCAAAATATCTCATAAACACATATCGAGCAATTGTATCTATATACAGAATAAAAATACAGTTATCGGAAGACGTCCGGAGCAGGTCTCTCTCACAATATAGCTTACGGGTTTTGCACAGCTAATGCGAAAGGGAGGAGCTATATGTATATGATGCTCTCTTTCCCTCTCAAAAAGTTTTCAGCATCAGCGACAGCACAGAGTATTTTTGAAAGGGAAACGCATGCTCCACTCCGTTGTTTCCCCCTTAAGTAGAAAAAGCTTTTGCTGTAGGGCAAAGGAATATGCGTAAGCTTTAATTTGATGTCGCTGTGCCTTGTACATGTATATATGACCAATTCTCCTAGAAAAATATACTTTTTGGAGGCCCAGAAATCGAAATTCTTTTTTTAAAACTAGAGGTTTCGGACCGATCAGACTTTCTTCTGTAAGCCGAAAGATAGTTAAAAGTGCAGAGGAACATGGAAAAAGTTACTAATAACTATATTTCTTAGCCATTCTACGTTTTTTTTACAAAAAACTAATGCGTCGAAATACTGAAATAATGACAACTGCGAATGTTTCCGAGGTACAAACAAAATTTCAAATTACATCACAATAAAGTACAACAAAAGAGCTTTAATTAAAAAAAACATACGCCCAGATTCGATGCTCGGATCAAAAGTTATGTCCATTAAAAAAAAAAAATAAATAAATAAAAATCCGAATAGCCGATTTTCTTTTTTTCCATATACCTGCCCATATTAAATTCTCATGTTCCATGTTTCCCATGTTCCTCTGCATTTTTGATCTATCAGCTAACAGAAGAAAGTCTGATCGGTCCGAAACCTCTAGCTTAAAAAGAAATTTTCGATTTCTGGACCCCCGAAAAGTGCATTTTTCTAGGAGAATACGGATGTGCGTTATTATATATAAAATATTTAATATATATATATTACACTCAGTGCACATATTTTTTGACGGAGTGGAGGGCCGAGATTTAATGTACTCGTCGTGTTACGCCCTGGAAATAGGGTGGAAACGCTGAATGTAATGGAGATACATAAGTTGCATTATAGTTAAATTATGTTTGGAAGTAATAATTAAGTACGATCTCAAAATAAAAGTGAGACGACTGTTACCAAATTTCAATTTTAGATATTACTGATTATGTATTTCGAGTAGATTATTATGTGTAAAGAGCTTTGCGTTTGAAGTCTAAAATAACTGCATGATTACTAGTAAATAACGTTATAATAATGTTATAATATTATCGTATCGATTATGTACAATATCATTATCGAGGTTTAAAATTATTATCCTCTCGTTTAAAATAATGATGGCCGTATGTTTTGAAGCATTTAATAACATGTTCTCATTGGTCGAGAGATAATGAAGCAATTTGATTGCTTGAAAGACATAAATCCGTTTTACATTTCATCAACATTTTAAATTCAATAATTGAATTTGTATAATAAAATTTTTTTAATTAAGTTACACTGGATTTTGTTGGATTTCGTTGTTTTCGTGTTTATTCTAAGTGTTTATTCTAAGAACAGCATCCAGAGCTATAAATAAATAAAATATATCAAAGTTCACTGAATGTCAATAGAATGTAACAATTTCACATAGAAGCACAAGTTACTTGAGTAAGCAATGCATCCCGTGAATCCGAATACGTGCCGGGATGCATCAGACTAATTTCACAATTTTTAATCCATATCCTCTTCCAGTACGAGACATTGTTTTCCCTTGCGGTAGGGTGGCATGCCCTTCTCTTTGCCCGACCCTTGCATGAACATCCCTCGAGCTTCTAAACGAAATCCCGTCCGGGGGCTACTGGAAAATCAGTTTGTTCCCCACGTAACATCCTTTGAGATCACTTAGAGAAAATTCTGCGAGGCGGACTCTCTATATTCTTTCTCGTCTACTCTGTCAAGAAATGATGACGGTGACGCTCGAAGCTTTCGAAGATAGACTTCGTCTTATTATTCGCCCATGATCATATAGTTGAATGACTCTTGTCCTTTTACTGAAACTTTGCAAAAATAGTAATAATTGAGTAACAACAGGTAGGAGCCAGTTCTCACGTGTCTAGTGGGTTGTTGTACCACATTGTTCCAATCGTGTGATTTAATCAATGGTCGACAAAGTTCGGTACGCTAGTTTCTATCAGTCCCTCACGGAGAGCAGACGTGTACACAAGCGCTCCATATAATAACCAAATTCGTATACTATAGTATCTTATATCAATACGGGGCCTAGTACTGATTCCTCGTAACACCGCGAGTGTAAAACGAGGAAGAACCACTACTTCGAATAAAAGAAGCCGATCTACGACAACCGATATACTAACTTTGCTCAAAAAACCTCGAAAAGAGACCAAGACCTTGCGGTAGATTGTGTCGGTGAGATGAACCTCCAAAACTCTGTACGCATCATTGCTAACATCGTCCAACCAAAGAATATTATCTTTAACAACAGAATATGCATCTATGTCACAACCAAGGAACTGGTAAACGAATAAATCAATAATCATTTCAGAAACAACAGTGACAATTAATAAGCCCACTAATTTAAAGATTAAAACGTATAGTTTTCTCCAATGTATTACCTGATATCCCCGATTGTATACTAGAAGACGTCCTTGAAAAACTAAAGGTCAAACGCGGATCTCAAAAATAATACATTAGAGCGAATGTAGGCATGGACGAAATACATTGGCAGCTTTAGACAACAGGTCTATGTCAACAGAGGTCATATAAAAAATTCCTGGAACATTTAAAATTAACTTCGAGGACATCAGTTGTTTTATTTACACAAGTCCCAACTCATTTCACAGTTTTATATCTAAATTAGAATGAAGTCCAGCTAGAAATTACAAAAATTCAGTTAAATCGTTAACGTCTCAAATTCATAACAGCTGTTTCGATACGAACGCATTAAGACACCTCTATTAATCATAACACATCTTAAATCTTACCTCTATAAACTATAGGCCTACTGAGAATTCCCCATCCTAATTTTCACCAATTACGCTCTCAGATTCATCCGCAAACTTAAATTTACAGTACTTATTTATGGCTCGGGGAAACCCGAAGTATAGATTCGCAGAAAAATCTAATTATCTGTAAACGCGTACTGATTCCTTGAAATCCTAATTACCGATTGACCCCAAGTTCGTCACCTCCTTGAACTCCACCTTCAAACATATCTGCCTATTAGGGCCTTCTGTCAAAATCATGAGAAGGAGACGAACATTTTTCCAGCCTATTTCGAAATGGTCGTGTCCGAATATACACGATCCAGTAAGTTGTAACTTATATCAAGCCTTCGTGCTCATCGAGAAATAAAAGCAACTTTGAACAAAACCATATACGCTTCTCAAAAATTAATTCCAAGAAGTAAACAACAGCCACACGTAAAATACTCACGCACATACGCTCGCACACACGCACGCATACGCACACGCACACGCACATACACGCACACACTCACACACGGAGACACGCAGACAGAACTACAAAAATCGAACACAATACAGTTAATACAAGTAACAGAAACAGTACTATACCACAAATACACTACAATAGGAATTTCCAAAACGATCAGATTCCCAGAGCAGTGCCTCTGAAAAATAAAAATCTGACGTTCAACACTCTATGAACAATTAAACTCTTTAGCCTTAAAATTTATATTGATCAGCGAAGTACCTTACTTGCATACTTGAAACTTGAAAACCTCTTCGAAAACATAAAAGGAGTCAAAAACCTCACAGAGAACGCACTTAAATTCACATCGAATGTACATGATTTTATTAAATTTATAAATGAAGATGTATATCCAAATGTCTGTGATAGTAACATCAATGTAAATGCACACTGCTGAAAATATGTTTCTTATAGTTTAACCCTTCCCTAAGTTCCGATCAGGCCGCTCTAGACAGCAGATGTGTTTACAAATGAAACGCTTCGCTTTTGCACGAATATCTAAGTCGGACCTGAGTGGTTATATAAGCCAACTCAAGAAAACGGAAGACCAAGAAAAATCTCAATCAAGTGCAAAAAATCTACCTACCTTCGTCATACCAAACCAACCAACATACGCCAACCCAACTCAAAATTTACTAAAAAAGGATCAAGGCACCTTATTGGACTGCGTAGAAGGATTAAGTTTAACAGACTACACCTACGCCGTGGGAGATCTTGTCCAACACTCCAATATCATATATGCCTCACGTATTATTATCATAATCGAGAATGTATTTATTTGATCAACAAAGAAATCGTCGCCTTATTTACGAATAAATATAGCTTCTTGAAAATGAAAGACAAAAGTGTAACCATCAGACCATTAATAACGAAAAGTAAAAGAATAATCATTTCAAACGTGTCTCCCGACATCCCTAATAATTTACTAGAAAATATTCTAGAACAACTCGCCGACAAACTCCAGCTTCCAGTCTCTACGTTAAAAGCGTCTACAAACAGAGAGGGATATGGACACGTTGGTAGTTTTAGAAGATACGTCTATGTGAATCCAGACGATGTAATAAAAATTCCTGAACTATTTAAAATAAGTTTCAATGAAACAGATATACTTGCTGGACCTGATTTCCTCAAATTGGACTAACCAACCGGACCTAGCTGCCCTATCAGCCGGCTAAAAATCCCGTTAGTCATGCTCTTGCCGATTGGTGACCGGGTAGGGCCGCAGCAGGTTTGAGGCAGCCCAATTCAGTGGGGGAAGCAGGGGAGTATCGGAGCCGGGGAGGAAGGGTCTGCCTGCCACACATACGCATACATCCTCTTAACTAAGAATATGAAATGGAAAAAACAAAGAAAAGGTTCCAAAAATGCCTGGAATCGAAGGGCTCCCTAGCCCGAATAAAACAGGACCACAGGCTGAGGCTGGCAAGCTGGAGGCTGTGGATATGGAAATCCTGGAGGTCTCGGGGGTAACCCCGATGACTGAGGAAAAGGTAAAAAGGAAAAAACCCTCGGTTACGGAGACAAGGAGGAGGGAGGTGATGGATACACCACTGACTCCTCTAAGAAAGTGCACTCTGATACCAGGCAGAGGGCGTATAGAAGCGGTCGCCACCGAACTAAAGGTGGACATTCGAAGTGTATGGGGTCCTCGGAGATTTTCGACGCACCTGACGGCATCTATTTTCTTAATTTTTGGGAGAACTGGCAACAGAGGGGCGCGCTGATTCTCAACTGCAAAGCGATAGAAGACAAGACGCGGCTTCTAGGTAAGGTGAAGAAGTGGAGGGGCGAGAGACTCCAGAAGAGGCGGTTAGCTTGGGGGACCTAGCCAAAATGACTAGGGCATTGGTATACTGCCCGGGATCTAAATATCCTAAGGTGGTGATCAGCGTCAAAACCCGACCCTTAAGGCTGAAACCTGTGTGGTAACCGGTTCTCACAAGGCCACCAAAGGAAGATGGGCCGGATGAAGGGAGGAGATGACGGTGAGAATACTTCTGGAAGAGGAGGAGGTGGAGGCGCTGAAAGCCCTTGATTAGTGACCATTCCTGGGAGAAATCAGGGCGTACGTCGTTTTCCTGAAGGGAAAGAACGAAGGGGAGCGCGAGAAGAAGGAGCAGGGAGCCATGGAGGTGAAAACCACCGCGGTACAGGATGGGGCGGAAGCCGCAGTAGGGGAACCCCTGATGTCAGTTAAGGGAACGAGGCACTGCGCGGACGCAACTACGGGGGCTGGCTCTATAGCAGCAACCAAAATTGCGTTCACGCAGAACAACTTACACCACTGCAAAAGCGCAACGTTCATTCTAGCTAAACGCATGCCACGGGTAGACACAGGTATCTGTCTAATCCAAAATCTTTGTATTCACAAAGGTAGGGTAACGGGTTTAAACAGTTGCGAAATCCGAATCAGTGATACAGGAGACTCGTTAAGAGTGTGCATCATTGTAAAAGGACTACAGGTGGAGACAGTGCCTAGGCACTGCACAAAGGACCTGACCACGACCAGGGTGAAGTACATGGATACAGGAGGGGCCAGAAGGGACCTATTTTCCCTATGAGATGCCCGCCAAGTGAGGTAGTAGATTTAGTTAGGGAGTGCGAGAGAAACGGAATCGAACTGGTGATAGGTTGTGATGCAAATGCGCACTACACGGTTTGGGAAAGTTCTGACATAAACGAGAGAGGGAAGGAGCTGCTAGAGTTTCTGGCAACCACAAATATGAACACAATGAACGTAGGAAAAAAACCAACCTTTGGGAACTTGTTAAGAGAGGAAGTCATTGACTCTTGCAAAGAGATTTCTGTAATCAAAGATAGAGGCATAGAAGGATTTGGAAGAGGTCACGATGTCGGATTATAATCAGATTGTTTTCTACATTGGGAACGAAAGTATGTTGGCAACCTATGGGAGAAACCCAAAGAAGACCATTTGGCAAGGTTACAGTGAGATCCTGACGACGAGGGTCGGTACTTTTCCAAGGTCCTACGGGTCGACGGAGGATATCGAGCATGGATGCGAGGTTCTTACTAGGGTAGGATATGCGGGATGTCCTTTTTCAAGGATGTTTAACAGTAAATGATGAAGGAACAGGAGGATTGGCATATTAGGCTTGACCTGAGTGCCAGATCCGGCACGTCTCCGGGCAGGGGCTATCGGTATCACCTCCAGGGACTTACTGATACTGAAGAATATGGAAGAATTTACTAAATTCCTAAAAGAAGAGATACACATCAACGTTAAAAATAGCAGTATAAAGAAAAGATGTACGATGCTCCTAAAAAAAATTCAAATTAGAGATAACAATTATTCTAGCACTCCCAACGATACTCCGAACCAATCCGACGCCGAATAAAAAAAATGAATATTGTTGCTATATTCATTAAATTAAACAAATATAAAAAATAATATTAAAAATGGAGGAATTAATACATAAAGACTTGAAAATATTATTTTGAAACTGCAGAAGTAAACCAACGGAAGGAAGAACTCTACTCCATACTCGACCAAATAGATATCCTTGCTTGCGTAGAATCTTGCCTGACAGAAGCAAACCATCTTAACTTCCCCGGCTTCAAAATCTTTCGCAAAGATCGTAAACATGCAAATGAGGAGGAATTCTCATCCTAGTACGTAACAACATTGCCTACAAAGAAGTAGAAGAGCTTACCTGTTCCATGCAAACAGTTGAACTATCAGGTATTAAAATTACAAATATCAAACCGCACATCGATCTCTTAGTCTATTACAGAGCTCCGGGTATTACTCTCAATCAAACTTTATGGAATTAAATTTTTAATAAAGTCGATAAAAGTAAATTCACTGTCTTTATGGGTGAGTTCAACGTCTATAATACTGTTTGGAATTGTAACAAAATTGATTTCAATGGGGAAAGACTTTATGAAAGTCTAAGCAATTCAAATATTCTTACACAATTTCGACACAATTACCCACGTTACTCTATAGTTGCACGTATTACAACTTAGATCTTATTTTTTCTTCAACCTTACGCACAATATAAATATAAAAGTAATGAAAGATAAACTAGGATCTGATGATCACCCAATTATAATCGATGTGTCCATTGAAAAGAATTTTTTTCTAAAAAACATTGAATTTAAAATCAAAAAGGACAAATTGGGAAAAATTATACGAAGAACTTCAAAACAATTTCCCTCAATTCTTCCTACTTGAATTCAACAAACTTACCGCCAAAGAAAAATACTCAGTATTTACTAACTAGAATTATAATCGAAGCAGCCGATTCCATCATTCCTGAAATGAAAGAATACCTACAAAAGAATAATGACTAATTAACAACTCTAGTTACGAAAACTTAAATAACGAATTTCCAGCCCAAAAACACGACGCTTTGAAAATACAAATAAATTAAAAAGAAACGTACGAAAAAAATGATAATCCACTCAATGCTGAGTTCACTATAAATGCAAACTGTTTTAGAGAAAACTGTGCAACAACGGACTGCCTCGCCACATTAGAAACCAATATGTACCGATATAAGCCAACATAGCCACCTTATTGCAACTTGTTTGGATATGGAAAAGGAATACGATTTGATCTGGCATCATAGAATTATAGAAATTCTTATAAAACACATAATTAGTAGAATTATCCTCCACTTTATAAATAACTTCCTAAAAACAGAAATCAATAAAGGGATATAATGAAGCTATACATCTATTCGAGCCATAAAAATTTCTTTATTTGCCTAGGTTCCGAACCACTACGGCTCCTCATCAGGGTTAACAAAAATTACATAAAAATTACAATAGATAGTCAAAATCAATATTACAAAAAAATAGCGCACAGCCAAGAGAAATTACAATTACTAATACCTTATAAAAAACGTGTGCGTCACGGGACGCGCGACAGAAGTGATAACTTCAAATTGATTTTAATAGAAACTAGCAAGTGTTGCCTCGCTCGTAATAGAAATTACAATATATCGAAGTAGAGTTAATAGAAAATTGGAATCAGAAGTGCTGTGGGTATGCAAGCACACTAATAGAAAGAAAATCGGCAAACATCTTGCAGCTTCTATATTGTCTACATTATTTAGTCATGCATCAAACGTTAGTTGCACGCCGTCGTCTATCTTCATTGTCGTGGTGTAGGACTATATATATCTGTGGCTTGCAGGAAGAACCACTTACGTGACATTTTGTGAAAATTTTTTTTATGTCGAATTTGAGGTGCTCTTAGTACCCTTTTTCATTGTACAATAATAGGACTTTCAAAATGCACAAATATTTAAATGCTAGCCGATTGCATAATCACTTAACTGTGTCTCTCGTAAAAATGTTACCGCAGAACCACTTAAGTGCGCTCATTTTTTTTATTTTTGTGCGAGATACACTGTGTGGAGTACATTAAAGCTGTATAATATATATCTAATTACCTATACCGATATATTCGTTGGTTTTCTAAAATTTTTAAAAATTTTTTTAATGTTTTTAAATTTTTCAAAAATTGTCAATTTGCAAAAACAAAAAAATGACTGAAATCACTCTGATAAAATTCGTACGTATTCCTTAGCTGATTCTAAGAACTTATTCCTCTTGAAAATTGTTTCCAAAAGTGCGTGTTTTCTGAATAAAAAATTTGTAAAAGTCTTCGTAAAAAATTTTCAATTATATAATATGCGCCAGTTTGATCACACCGAGGTTCAAAATCAACCCCCAAATCACGTATCTTTTAGGTTTGGGCATTTATTCCATTGGTTAGAGGAGTTTCAGATACATTGCAAATGAAAACGTTCTTGAAATCTCGAACTAAAAAACAAAAAATTGTGGAAAAACCATGCTCTTTTCCTTTAAGCCGTTTTTTCTCATTGTTAATAACAATTTTCGAAAATTTAAATTACACCATTAGAAAGGACATAAGTTAAACTTTAAAAATATGCCCCACCCGAATTTTTTAAATTGCAAATTACATTAGTTACAAGCCATCAAAGAGAGTGACCGTAATAAGCACTTATCTGCAAAGTTCCCGCAGAACCGCTTAACACGAGGCTTAACACGAGTAATTTGTTTAGCTTGCGTGTCGAGAAAGAAACTATTTACAAATGTAATACTACGGTTGTATTCGTATTAGATACCTAATCAAATGAGCCAATACTTAGATCTATTCTCTGACATTTCGATCTTACGTATTACTCCAAACATTGAAATCGCTTTTTCTCGAAAACACGAAAGTCACTTAAGTGGTTCTTCCTGTGTATAAGTATACTCGTAAAGTATACCTATATATGTATAGAGGTAGAGGAGACACAGAAACACACAGTACACCTACACACGCATACATACATATGCAGAGGGAAAGCCCTGAACGCTGTACTGTATACAGCGCCTACAAGGGCCCAGGAGGGCCTAAGAGTGGGGAGTATAGAGAGGACATACAGTATAGAGAAGCTAGGTCTTGCTCTAAGTCCACTGCATAGAAACTATCGGTAGTGGGGATCGCTGCACTCCCCTCGCTCTCTCTCTCCTTTTCCCCTCTTTTGCTTTCCACGCTTTCCCTATGCTATATACCTATATATACAATTTTTTTTGACGGAAAACATGTGGTTGAGGGAACGCTTTTTCGTTACTTTTTAGTTACCCCTCAGGCGAGCCATAAGAAGTTATCACTTCAAAAAACTTCCGTACTCTCAAGACATCTATTTAGACAAACGCCAAAAGGTAACAGAAAGCATTTATTGTAATTTTTGTGTAATTTTTGTTAGCCCTGATGAGGAGCCTGATAATGAAATTTTTATGGCCCGAAGAGATGCATAGCTTCATTGCATTCCTTAACATATCCAGTCGAGCGATAGAGGCATCTTAAATAAAAATCAATAAACTTATTGAATGGAGTACTACAAGGCTCAGTAATCAGCGTGACACTCGTTGTACTTACCATTAACGACCTCCAAGAGCATATTCAATCGTCGGTGAGTAGTATTGTATTTGCTGACGATGTAACTAGCTTTGTCACACGCAAAAACATCAATATCAGTGAAAAAATACTTGAACAAATCCTGAATAAAATAATAAAATACACCAAAAGATCCGGTTTCAAAATATCTCAAAGCAAAAATTCAACTCAAGCCTATTATATTGGATAAAAACAATAAAAATACAGATAATTTGGAACTAAAAATGAATAACAAAAATATAGAAATAAAAATCTTTGGCCTCACATTCAATAACAAAATAATGTGGGCGTCACATATAAACAACCTAACGAATCACTGTATTGCCAGAATACATATAATCAAAGTGCTAACAGCAAAGAACTAAGGATCCTCACAAAAAAATCCTTACTAACATATAAAGTCAGTACGGCTGGTAAGCCATTTCGAAAGCATGATTTGTCCGCGTAAATTCAGATAAAACATAAACGTCGACATTATTGCACTCCAAATCTAACCAAAAATACAAGCGAATGATCAATCGATCTTGAAAGAAGCATGACTCATCGTAAATTCGTACTGGCTCTTATTGAAAAATTCTCTGCATCGGGTCACTTTTTCCTCAACTATACATATATATTCCACTACATTCTACGCGCATCATCTCCTGCGGCTGATGTCTGTGTCATGTCGACAAATCGGAGATTGGAGGGAGGAAAGAAAGACAGAGTGCACGACCGAGAAGAAAAAGAGAGTAAAACTCTAAAGGATGAGACGACGAAAAAGGAGATGAGCCACGACGCACGGGATAACGAGCGTAGGGCGCAGAGGATCTTCCATAGGAAAACGCACGTGATCCCCAGAGTGCTATGAGTTAATTTTCTGGACTTTTCTAGATAATTGACTTTGCGCTATTAAGCAGTAAAAATTTGAAAATTGACACTCTTCATTCACTCTTCATAAAATTTTACTTTGTTCACTTGAAAATTGCTTAATTTAATAGCTAAAAATTAATTAAATAATAATGAAGACAATATAAAGAAGTATGTAGATAAATGCATACACTTTCTACTGTGAGTTTTTCCCTCGGTGATGTTTTATAAGTAATTCTGGAAAAATTGATCGATCTTCACGACGTAAGTTACATTGAGTGGGTTAAATAAAAACACCCATTCTTTTTCTGGTCGATGTTTCGGAGATCATTGTCGTCCTCTTCAGGAAACTGTCAAAAACTTTTATTTTGTTAAAAAAAATAATTCCCCACTTAGAATTGACCAGGAAAAATGTTTTGAATATTCTATAGGTTACAAAATCGTTCTGCAATCGTAAGTTCTCCGTTTTGTTGTTTTTTTTTCTGAAAAAATTTTGTACGTTATTTTTTTTAACACAATAAAAATTTTTGACAGTTTCCTGAAGAGGACGACAATGATCTCGAAAAGTCCTCTCCGAAATCTCGAAATGATCTCGAACGAAAAAAAGAATGGGTATTTTTCTTTAATGTAATTCAATGTAACTTGCCTCGGGAAGATCGATTAATTCTTCCAGAATTACTTATAAAACAATATAATAAACTTATAGATTAGAATTGTGACCTTTTATATAGTTTAAAAACTTCTAATATGAATCATCTTGTCTCATTATAGTTTTTATTCTGTTTTTACGCCGCAATATGACTGACTCTTGTAATATTTCTTTTTTGATATTTAAAGTCACTTACTACGCGGATTATTGAGTTGATCAACCAATCAAGTATTTTTCACCAAAAAAGACCTAATTTTTTCTTTGTTTTCGTGAAACTGTAAGACTAACTTTTTACTATTTACCAATTACATTTTGTTTTTAGTTTTTAGATACATTATATTAAGATTTTCAATCTTGATAGCGATATTAAAAAAGGGAGTGAGAATTGCAGTCATCAATTTCGTAAAAAATTGAAAAACTGTAAATATCGTCAACGGCGAGACTAAGGTATGGTCGATAGTATAAAAAGAGCAAAGAGTACGAGCTAATACTGACTAATCAACCGTATCGACAATGTTCTAGATGAAAACAGTGCATGAAAACAAAAACCTCATTATCATTCAATAGCCTCTCGCGCTTCGACTCATGATTAATGATTTCCCGATGCCCCCGACTGACGGGAAACCGCTGGAGCGCTACGCAAAAAACGACTGCCAAGGGTGAGCTGCAGTAAAAGGTCGTCGAGCCGAGTAAATCTTTGTCTCACAGTCTCATAACTCAAGCTTGTGTCTATATTTCAGTGGGAGTGTGAGCTGTGACGTCATGTAGCGTCCAGTAGTATAGCACCATCAGCAGCAGTAATAGCAGCAACGACGATGTCCGTTTTTGCACAAAATCGGAGTAGGGTTACAGTTGTCTTGTCGTATCGGGGTTGAAAAAATTCATAAAAACTGAAAATCTACCGATTTCAAGCCGAGAGAGTCCACAGAGGAGAGTATATAAATGTTTTATGAATCTACACATACGTGAGTAAGGTAAACGATGTAAAAGACCAAACAAACGAAATATTGTTTTACTTGCTTGGGGTGGTTCGTTGAAATGTTTTACTTTCAAAAATCTCAAATAAATTAACTTAACATTTATTTAAAGGTAGAAAACGCCTGTTTGACTTGAAAAATTGACACAGAAAGTTTGATAGTGCATTACATTAAGTATTTCTGATAAAATGGTGATGATAAATTCTCTTATCATAATCAATTGGGCATTGCATCACGGATATGCCGTTTTTTAAATATTGAAGAACTTGAAGAAAAATCTTATTACACCAGCTTGGTAGCCGCAGGGGACAATAACCGACGTTTCAACCTCGGCCGGTTATTATCACTGTAAGCTTAAATTTTATTGTAAATTGTGCTTTTTTTACTTTAGCTGTCTAACGTTAATTATTGTTTATTTAGCTTGCTGACCAGTTTGCATATTGGCAGCGCCATTTTTTGATTAAGAAATTATTAATTATATTTAAGGTAAACTATTGCTATTTTTAAATTTAGTTCTTTTTGTAAAAAAATTTTATAATTCTATTGTAAATTTCTTATTGTTAATTTTGGCATTAGCCCTGATAAGTAACCGCAACGGTTCGAAACGTTGGCACTGAATAAATATTATTTGGCTCGAAGGGATGCATTTACGTCATTTTCCTTAAAATGGTAATTTGTTTATTTAACAATCGAGATATCGATAGACTCCTACAATAATATTGTTTATTTAACACTATAGTTCATTAATTTTCCTTTTGAAGTAATTTTTTCGAATAGTATTCATTCTCGTGTGCAAGATAAAGATATTTTAAATTGAATTCCAAAAGATTTTTTTAAGCATTAAAATCGAAATTCCTTTACTTATTTTAAAATGATTTATTTTCAATTCAAATCATTTTTATAAATTTTATCTGGAATTATTTCAAAAATCCTATACACAGTACAGCAATTTATGAATCACTATAAGCTTAACTATAATATCGTATTAAACCTTCAAATATTGATTTAAAATATTGAAACCAACTTCTATATTTTTCTTCAAATTAACACAGTATATATAAAATTAGCCGATCGTGGGAGGCATCCCTAGAATTTAAAAAAAATTCTATTTAAAAGCTTTGTTGGCTACATATCGTCCCTGGTGCGGCCCTCTTCAAGCCTTTATTAAACAAGAAAGAAAATTAACGTTAACAGACATAAACATCAGATTTTTTCTAATCTCTTAATATAAGTTAAATTTAACAAATAATTTGGTACTGTTATTGAATTCTTGTTTAATAAAGGCTTGAAGAGATCCTTACCAGGGACAAAATATCGCCAATGGCTTTTAAATAGAAGTTGTTTTTTACTTCAACTAAGGTTGCCCCCCGCAATCGGCTAATTCTATATATATTGTAAAATATTGAAAAATAAACTAATACTGTTATTTCAAAACTGCACTAACTTTTCGTAATTTAATTTGCAAATAGTAGAATTTTTTGGTGGGCCATAAAGGTATTTTAAGCAAATACGTTTCATACAGAAGCTATAGATTCCAATGAATTAGAAAGGATTTTTTGCTAGTACCGAGGCGTACAGTATAATCTTAATGAATTCAATTTCACGGCTTGACACAAAAAGTCTGATGAAGGAATTTTTTTTAATAAACATTAACAGAAAGAACAAAGAGTAGGCACTAAAATGCAAATCGAGCGAAACCGATTTAATTAAATCAGGCTACACTCCATTCTGTATATATGCACGCGAAAGCTCTTTTCCTCGCAAATTGCGCACACCCTAAGGCGGAAGTGATAGTAGAAGAAGAAGAAGAAGAAGACAATGGTCGTGAGGGAGAGAGAGAGAGAGAGAGAGAGAGAGAGAGAGAGAGAGAGAGAGAGAGAGAGAGAGAATAGAAGCAGAAAAAAGAATTATTCGGCCATAAAGAGTCGCGCAGCTCGGTTTGAAGATGTTGAGGCACCGGAACGGACCGGATAATGGAGGGCGTCGAAAGATTTATTCGGATGTCCTGATCCGTACACTCGTTAAACTATTACGGACGGATCGAGTTTCTTTTTCATTAGCCTCGGCGCCGGTGACGAGTCGTTGATTTATGGGATCGCGTGCAAAGTAGCCTGCAGTCTATGTGCTTTCTCGTGAACAGCTCTCCCCGGGATATATCCTCCTTTTTTCCACTTCGGATCCCGCTCGCGCGTGAGAGTTCGAATTAGTCTGCCTGTTTATAGGAAGTTAAATGCCTGGAAGAGCGCGCGAAGCGATTTTTGAGAGTGGAGAGTTCGAGGTGAAAGTTTTTCATGAAAAGATATTTTTCCATTCCTTTGCGCACGTTGTGCACTTGTCTTCGTTGCGGGCTTTAATTAAAAAGTTGTAATCCCTTCCGTGGTTGTTGCCGTTTATTTGCTTTTCTTGTTGCTCGTATTGCATGGAAATAAAAGCAAAACAAAAGAATGATGTATGCAAAGAATGAAAACGCAGAGATGAATTTCATACGCCGTATGAAGTTCAGCGCGAGGGACAAATGATTCTTGTGATCCATAAAATTGGATTGATAAGACACGATAATGATTGAATAAACAATTCGAATGCAAATGAATCCCATAACATATTTTATGGCAGCGAGATATAGAGCTTGAGAGCAGTACACAGCAAACTGTTCAGTTGAGGCTAATTAAAAGAGATATCGAATGAATTTAAATTCGAGTCTCCTTATCCGTTTTGTTTGATGAATGACTTCCTACATTAAATGGATTCGTTCGAATTACCGACCGCAAAAATATAACTTATTTACCTTATGAATTGATGCTTCAAAAGAAAATTTGTGGCTACGTCAATCCGGGTTTCGCAGCTTAACAGATTAGCGCTACATGAATTCGATCCCACCTGTGGGGATTAAACAAAGTCTCTTCTCGAGCTTAAATGTTTTACGTGCTGCACCAAATAATTTCTCACTTCACGGCAAAAGAAAGATACGGGTTTCTCAAACTGACGATGTATACGTGTGGAAAACGTGACAGGCCATGTTTACCGAATAGAAAGGGATAAGTAATTAAGTATAGGAAGCTCCGCTTTTAGGCACTACCGCGAAATGAGAGACCCTTATAGTTTTATCATTCAAAAATATGTATATATATACGTATGAGTGTGTGTGTGTGTGCGTGTGTGTGTGCGCGCATTTATTAGTTTTTTTATGATTGAAATTATTATAAACGAACATATTTAATTGATAAGATTGGTTAAATGCTTCGATAGAGCAATATAACTAAATTTTTTTCAAATATGAACTATTATAATGATTTTTTACAGAGAAACCAAGGCCTCTGACATTATGGGTCTTTCGCATACTTTTTTATATTGAAATAAGGTATCTTCATGAATTTTTTGGTTTTGATTCGGATGATCGAACTTTCCTAAAACTTGATTTTAAAGCTTAAATGACTTATAAGTTTCTTAAAACATATACATATGACTTCAAAAAATTTTTTTTTGAAAAATTTAGATAGTTTTCAGAAAAAAATGTTATATGTCTTTATAGTGAAAAATGTTTCCCTGAGGCCTTACAAATTAATGAAATTAGTCAGAAAAAGCAAAAAACCCTGATTTCATCAACTTTGACCCTCTGTAACTCGAAGATATTTGATGGAAAAAATCTGAAAAAATTCGGGGATACTCATATATCTCTTAGGAACATTTTAAAAATATTTTTGGTTAGGATCAAAAAATTAACCGCTCGATTTGTCAGAGAACCACCCATATATATATATATATATATATATATATATATATATATATACTAGGGGGGTACCCCCCTGCTCGCTCCGCTCGCCAACCCCCATAGGTATAGTTTCAACTTCATATAATTTAAAATAATATAATAAATAATGTAATTTATATACTATGTAATATGTAATTTATATACATATTTACATTTTTCGTTTATTTTAATAATCTATAATTAATGTCTAATCTTTATAACTTATTACTAATCTAATAATGTATGTAATATATGTATATGGCTGAAGTAAATAGAGAAAAACATAGAAAGAAAATATATTTCAGTTTTTAAAAGAAATAGTTGAACACATTATTTTCACATCATCATTTTAAGAAAATAAAAGTTATATATTTCCACACATTTTAAATTGTCACACTACCATTGAGGTAAATATATATATTTTAAAAAGGTAAAAGTTCTATTATTTCCACACCACCGTTGAGGTAAATAGATATGGCGCGTTTTTGTTAAGTGGTTTCCCCAGTAGGCCCAGTCCACTTTTTTTTGATTAATGCACTATATAATAGTATTTAGAAAGGACCATAGAAGGAAAATAGATATTGTCATATAACTGACAAAATACAAACAAAATAGCTGACAGCATTTAGACAGGACCATAGCAGGAAAATTTACACATGAAGTGAAATATTATGTACAACTAAATCAAAATTAGTTCCACGAATTCCACAGTACCATAACGAAATGGCTATTATATACTTGAATACTATAAAGTGTATGTGAATTTACAACGAAACGAAATGGCTGATAGTAGATATTTAGGAAGGACCAAAAAAGGAAAATGGTTAACAGTAATAAGAAGTTTTTGCTGTTTTAGATAAATAAATAATAATTTATTTAATGTGGAAGAATAGCAATTGCTTTATTTTTTTTTAAATTCATTTTACATGAATTAAAAAAAAGATAAGAAGACATTTTTGGTTATATGAATGATTTCAAAAAAGATGTGATTTTGATTGATAAGCCAGGAAATTATCGTACAGAGATTGGCTTTTGTGAAAAGGCCGGTCGTAGTATAATAAGATTTCTCTAAGGTGCTAATCGAATTGTTGTCAATAATAAAATGCTTGGCACAATTCTTTATGACACGACTGATACTAATTTTTCAAGAAAAAAGTTTTTAAAAGAAATATTTGAAGACATTATTTCCACACTACCTTGAGGTAAATGAATTGGCGCGTTTTTTTAAAGTGGTTTCCCCAGTAGGCCTAGTCCACTGTTTTTTGATTAATGCATTATATAATAGTATTTAGAAAGGACCATAGAAGGAAAATAGATATTGTCAATGCGTCGAGTGAGTATTTAAAAGTTTAAAAATATTTAAAATTATGTTGTAAATGTAAATTTATAATTTATATAATAATATATAATATGTAACCATCTCATATAAATTTTAATTAGTCTATTGTATTTTATTCGTAAATGTATAATACGTTATAGAGACTATATAAAATTTGTATGAGTGTATTTTATGAATGGAATTGTTAATTATATAAATTTATTTTATTTATGAAAAAAAATGTATTTATGTAATTATACTTGCTTGTTTTTTTTGCATGAAATTCTGAAAAAAATAAAACAATGTTTTATTAAATAATTCTTAATATATACATATACATAAGTGACTGTCTGATAAATCAAAAACTAAAACTTTTATGTAAAACTGACTTACGTAAAAATGTTTATTATCTGTATAAAATAGTATTTCTTATATATGCACACTCGACTATAATGGAAACTTTGAATATTTTTGAAATGGCGTCACGTTCTGTACATCTCAGTTGACCTAACCTTATTTTCATGGTACACACAGCATCAATGCGGCCAGTCACCAAACGTCAGCTGAGATGCGCAGGACGTGGCACTATTTCCGAAATATTTAAAGTTTCTATTGTAGTCGAAAATACTTTATACTTACGTTAAAGTATATGTATTTTTTTGCATAAAGTTATTAGTTTTTATTAGCATCCTTAAAAAAAAATATATGGGTGGTTCTCTGACAAATCGAGCGGTCGATTTTTTGACCCTATCGAAAAAAATTTTTAAAATGTTCCTAAGAGACGTATGAGTATCCCTGAATTTTTTCAGATTTTTTGCATCAAGTATCTTCGAGTTACAGAGGGTCAAAGTTGATGAAATCATGTTTTTTTGCTTTTTCTGGCTACTTTCATTAATTTGTAGATCCTCAGGGAAGCATTTTTCACTATAGAAATATATAACATTTTTTTCTGCAAATTTTCTAAACTATTAAAAAAAATATTTTTGATGTCGTATATATATGTTTTAAGAAAGTTATAAGTCATTTAAGCTTTAAAATCAAGTTTTAGGAAAGTTCGATCGTCCGTATCATAACCAAAAAATTCATGAAGATATCTTATTTCAATTCAAAAAAGTCTGCGAAAGACCCAGAATGTCAGAGACCTTGGTTTCTCTGTAAAAAATCATTATATCCGTTCATATATGAAAAAAATTTAGTTTTTTTGCTATATCGAAGAATTTAACCAATTTTATCAATTACGTAAATTTTTTTATAGTAATTTCAATCATTAAAAAAATGATAAGGTTAGTGAAATGCTTCGATATAGCAATAAAACTAAATTTTTTTCATATATGAATGGATATAATGATTTTTTACAGAGAAACCAAGGCCTCTGACATTCTGGGTCTTTCGCAGACTTTTTTGAATTGAAATAAGGTATCTTCATGAATTTTTTGGTTATGATACGGACGATCGAACTTTCCTAAAACTTGATTTTAAAGCTTAAATGACTTATAAGTTTCTTAAAACATATACATATGACTTCAAAAATATTTTTTTTTGAATAGTTTAGAAAATTTGCAGAAAAAAATGTTATATATCTCTATAGTGAAAAATGCTTCCCTGAGGATCTACAAATTAATGAAAGTAGCCAGAAAAAGCAAAAAAACATGATTTCATCAACTTTGACCCTCTGTAACTCGAAAATACTTGATGCAAAAAATCTGAAAAAATTCAAGGATACTCATATGTCTCTTAGGAACATTTAAAAAATTTTTTTTGATAGGGTCAAAAAATCGACCGCTCGATTTGTCAGAGAACCACCCATATATATATATAATATTTATTAATATTAATTAAATAATATTAAATAATATAATGTACCTGAATTAAAAATATTTCAGATCCTTGAATTAGATCTTTTAAGTCCATCTTTGGACAATTGATTGTTTTTAGATGATCTAATGTATTTATTTTTAAGACATATGAATTTCCTGAAAAATTTAAATAATTATCAATAATATAAAATATTGTAAAAAAACTGTAACAAATTTTATGTACCATTTTCTTGTAAATCTCCAATTAGTTCTATTTTTGTCCCTCTTTCAATATCTACAACTTCTTCGCTTTGTTTAAACAAAAGAACTTCCAGCTTATAATTGCCATCAGTAATTGCTCCAAAATACTCATTAATATTATTTTTATTTTTTTGAACAAAAACATTTCTCAAAAATCCTTGAATTTCTAGAAATTAAAAAAAATAATATTAAATGTATGTTAATGTTAAATTATTTAAAATTTTATACTATTACTTATAAATCCTGTTTTGTTAGGAACTTCTGTTATGTTAATTTTCTGTGGTTTTTGACTAAGAAATATTGAATCTTCTAATGCGGTAATTGTTGAATAATGTGATAGATTTAACATGTAGTTCACATTACTTTTCGAATATGGTTTTGTTGCAACAACAGCAACAGTTTCTAATAAAATTTTCTAAAAATAATAAGTATTAATATAAATAAAGTATTAAATTATTGTGTAATATAACAAAATTTTATGATTTAAGACTTTACTTGATTCAACTGTAACATTGGAGTAAACTGGGGTATTTGCTTATCAAAAATATTACATTGAATTCTGATGCCACTATTGTTATTTAAAATAAATTTCTTTACTTTAAACTCAGAATTTTTTTCTTTATTAGTGAAAGTTTTTTCATTTTCAATTTCTTCAATGTATCCGATTACAGATCTTGTAAATAATTAAAAATTAAATTTATGAAAAATAATATGTGAAAGATAATTTAAAATTATTTTAGTTATATTTACGCAGATTTGTCTCCTATCAGTATTTTTGTTTTTAAAAACTCTGTAGTAGAATATTGTATAATTTTTGATTTTTTTGAAGATATTCCTAATTTTTCATCTAATGCTCTTTTTGCCATTTTTTAAGATACCTGTAAAATTAAATTTTTTTTAAATTAAGAAGAATAGGTTATTATTATTGATTCAAAATAAAATTTAAATGAAAATTTATGTTGTTTTATTTATAAAATATAAAAAATATATTACATTATTGTGAATTTTGTTTTTGAGTCGTTGTAAATTATCATTTCTATAAAATGATTTTCCACAATAATTACAAGTTCTTAGTTGTGAGAATGTGATAAAGTATGTCTATGTAAGGTCCTTATTCTTTTAAATGTTTTTTTACATATTTCACATATATATGTAGGTGTTGTATTATGTATTTCAATCATATGTCTTTTTAAATGATATTTTTTATAGAATATCATTCCACAGCTTTTACAAACAATATTTTGAAGACAATGATATTTTTCATTATGAAGTTTTAAAAATTGTTGGTTTCTAAACTTTATTTTACATATAGAACAACCACTTCAAGGTTAAGGGGACCAACCACTTTTAAATTTCGAAAAAATCGATTTTTTTTTATTTTTATTTCGATAGAAAATTTTCCGTAGAAAACGACCGTGAAAGCCGCATATTTTTAAAATTTTTCCTTTCGAAATTAAAAATCAAAAAGTAAAAAAAAAGATTTCACTGATTTCACTGATTTTTCAGAAATTATTTTAAATATTTATAATAAATCACTAATCATGTTTTTCAAGTTTTATCTACCTACATTTTTCTACCTATAAAGAAGGCACTTTATAAGTACACAATTCGAATTTCGCGCGCCCGGCGCGACACCTGTTAGTGGAGGTTAGAATCAATCACTATAGCGCGCGCAGACGACAAACATTTTAAAATCCTCTGTTTTAATAAAGCTCTGAGGTATGATTTACTTTTTGTAAACATAACCCATTTTTGAGCTTTACAAACAAACAAAATTCAGCAAGTGTCAAGAGGAAATATCAAGAGCAAGTGTCAAGAGAATTTTCAAGAGGAAGTATCAAGAGGAAGTGTTTTTATTGAAAATGCAGCAGGATGAAAAAGGCAGGCCAGCGAATGCACATTCTGATAGGAAACACGCTTGGGGAAGAAATAGGAAGAGGCCAAAGAAGTTTTTAGGGAATACTGATCCGGATGAACCTGCAGCGAAGACCAGACCTTCAGCATCTTCAAGAAAAATCCAGATTCCAGCAGCGGAAGGCTCCACTGAGGTCAGAAATAGAATAGTTGACATTAACATTCTATTTCCTGAGCTTGAGGAGCTTTTGTGTTGTAGTGAGTGCCATGGCAAAGTTCAAATCTTTGAGTCCGAACCTCAAGGATTTGGATTTAAAATTCAAGTAACTTGTGCTGTGTGTGAAAAAGTGTCTTCTATTAACTCCTGTAAAAAGGTTGGCGTAAACAACCATGCATGGGAGAATAATAGAAGAGCAGTATTAGCATGCCGTGCCATTGGACTTGGTCATGCTGGTTTATCAACCTTCTGTGGTTTGATGGACTGCGCCAAGCCAATTGTTCGTTCAGCTTATGACAAGGTGAACGAAAAGTTATGTGATGCCAGTGAAAAAGTGGCCATGGAATCTATGGCAGCTGCAGTTGCAGAAGAAGATGCTGCTACAGAGACTCCTGGATTAAGTGTTTCTGGTGACGGTTCATGGAGGAAGAAGGGCTTCTCCTCACTTCAAGGCTTTGCGAGTATTGTCGGGCACCACACAGGTAAGGTGTTGGATATTGCTATCAAAAATAGCTTTTGCCAACCCTGCCGTAAGTGGGAAAACCGACAAAATACTGCAGAGTATGAAGAATGGTATAAAAACCATGAGCCCGAGTGCAGTGCGAACCATGAAGGAAGAGCTGGAAGAATGGAAGTTGATGGCATCCTGGAAATTTTTCAACGCTCAGAAGAAAAACATAACATCAAGTATCAGCAGTACATTGGAGATGGTGATTGTAAAGTATATAAGGCTGTGAGTGAGTGTAAGCCCTATGGTGATGACCTTCTAGTGCAGAAGAAAGAATGTATCCAACACGTGCAGAAGAGGATGGGTACTCGCCTTCGAAACCTGATCAAGTCCTACGCTGGCAAGAAGCTTCCGGATAACAAATCTATTGGTGGCAAAGGAAGATTAACAGGTAAAATGGTTGACAAGTTGTCAACCTATTACGGTAAGGCCATCAGAAGTCATCCGGATTCAACAGAGGAAATGCATAATGATATTTGGGCAACCTTTTATCATATGCAATCAACGGACCTCCAACCATCACATCACTTGTGCCCGCCAGGACCTGACAGTTGGTGCCAATGACAGAAGTCGAAGGCTGCAGGGACCATCGCCAGCTTCACTCACAAGAACAGCCTTTCACCTTTTATTATGGAAGTGATAAAACCAATTTATGAAGATTTGAGTAAGCCAGAACTACTTGAAAGATGTCTTGGAGGATTCACACAAAACTCTAATGAGAGTTTTAACAATTCTGTTTGGAGATTAGTACCCAAAACATCTTTCAGTGGCTTGTCAGTTCTCAAAATTGGTGTTTACTGTGCAATCACCATGTTTAATGATGGGAATTCTGGACTGCTTAGGATACTCAAGGAGTTGGATGTGGAGCCTGGACACGCTGCTGCAGAATGGGCAAACTCCACAGACAACCAGAGGATTTTTCAAGCGGATCAGCAAGTCCAAGCCAGCTCAAAGGAAGCACGAAGCCTTAGGAGAAGAGCAAGACAGATGCAGGAGGATGATTCCTACGCAGCTGGTGCACACTAGGTAGTGTGCGAAGGGTGCCAAAAAATCTGCCTTAAAATGACTACGAAAAAAAGATAAGTATACTTCTCTACATTATTCTAGCTGATTTGAATAGATTTTTAGAAATTAATTTATCATGTTTTTTCAGTGAATCTGACACTTGGAGGTTACATTGGGATAAACTACAAGATATAAATGCAGAAAAGGATGGCCTACAACTGTCAAATACTGGAAAAAAAATATCTAAAAGAGCCAGTGATTGGTAAGATAAATTATCATATAAATTATAAGCGTAATCTTTAAAGCTGATTTACCACAACTTTGATTTTTACTGATTTTAGCTCATCGTCCGTAGAGTCCCAGAGGAACCAGAGGGTCTAGAGACCTGGGACAAATTTTAAAATGTTCCTTAGGAGTGTCATTTCCGTATGAATGTAGGATTTTTGATTAAAAGGCTTAGAAAATTTTTTAGCCCAAAAAATGTGTGAAAATTAGTCCGGCAAAAAAAAAATTCAGTTTTTTCATGATAAAAAATTTTCTAAGCCTTCTAATCAAAAATCCTTCATTCATACGGAAATGACACTCCTGAAAAACATTTTAAAATTTGTCCCAGGTCTCTAGACCCTCTGGTTCCTCTTGGACTCTACGGACAATGCAAAAATTCATGCTACGCTGTAAGTATCACAAGTCTGGATCTAAGGATCCAAATGAGGCGTTTGAAATCTTAAATTAAAGGTAAAGTAGTGTTCTTTTATATAAAATTTACTTGAATTATTTAAAATAATTCTGAAATGAACTAACAACCTTTTTATTTTTCAGCCTTCAAAAGTGGTTGGTCCCCTTAATAGAACTGAAAATAGTAATTAATTATGTTATAAAATTATTAAATATAATTATATTAACAAATATATAATATTAAATATATGTACTTATTCATTTGTAGATAGCTAAGGAACTGTAAATTAAATATAAGTAATTAATTTACAATAAGAACATTATTTAAAAGTTTGTAAATTTTTTATAAAAACCGGACAGGAATTAATTTTAATATAAATGAACTATATTAAATAATTTGTAATTTAAAAAAAAACAAAAAAAAAATATTATACTCTTGATTACACTGTCATTTTAATTTCTGTTATATACCTACAAATTTCATTTAAAAATTTTTATGATTATTTTTATGTTTCACCTATCACTTGAATGTTTTTGTTTTGTATATGTTTTTAACTTATAACCTATACCTATATACTTTCAAAATTGCCGCTGTTTGTTTATTCCTAATATAGGTTATAACTGCCGCCAACCTATTTTTGTGCTATTGTTGTGAACAACTTGAAGCTTTAATTCTACTGCTGGTACTATCAGCTGTTAACTTTATCATTGTTGGGACCGATAATTTATAATAAAATATATTGTTCGCGAATGTAATTGCGTGAGTTATAGAAAGTTTAAAGTGTAAAAGTTTATTTGGACAAAAATCATGTGTATATGAGGATATTGTCAATAACTTATTGAGTATCAGATATGTATACTTTTATTATTTTTAACTCAATTATCTTTAAATTAAAGAACACAATTCTTTGTGTTAAAATAAATAATTCTTTGTTTGTTACAGGTAATTTAACTAACTTGGTTTGGGAAAACAAGTTATAACCATTTTACACATCTATGACTGTAAGTATAATTTTATAAATTAACTATAAATTCAGATTATATTTGCTATATATGTAGAATTATGATCTATTGCATTAAGAAATATTACTTCATTATATATTATATATATATATCTATTATACATACTATAATTAATTAAGATGAAGTCATAATTCTAAAGACGGAAGTAGGCATTTTAATCATAATTTGTAAAATGTAGCAAAATATGAGTTATAACTTTATATTTAGCAAGAAATAGAATATGGGTTGAAACATACGTAGAAACTTTACTACTAAAATAACTATTTTTACAAAAATTTTGGTTGGGCTTCAACAGGTGGAAACTTGAAACTTTTAAATTTTAAGGTGTAAATTGCACATTGTAATAAATATATATATGATTTCAAAAGTATTTTTTGGAAAAATTGAAAAAATCTTGATAAATAATTGTTATATGTACCTACAATTTTTTTGATCGCTTAAGAAAAAATAAAGATTTATATACAAACTATCTTCTATATATTGCAAATATTATTTATCAAATTTTTAATTTAAATTAATATAATACAAATTTTGACATATTTTTAAATACAGTAATCAATATTATAATCTATACAAAATTTAATTAAGTAACACTCACACGTATTTACAAATGTGTAACTAAAGTATTAAAATTTACGAATAAAATACATTACACTAATGTATAAGACGTATGAGATAGTTGCGAAAATAAAATAATTTATAAAAAAATAAATTATAACAATTTAAGATTACATCATTTCATCAATGTATTTAAAAATATATAAAGTCAAATAAATTTATAAAAAATTTTATTACAGATTCCACATTACGCTCAAACATTTTTAATAATGTCTGTTCAAAGTATTAAAATTTACAAATAAAGTACATTCAGACTTATTTAAATATGTATGGGACAATTAATTTAGTAACAATCAATTACATACAAAAACAAATAAAACTGATATTACAGTGGATTAGGCCTAAAGGGGAAAACCACTTTAAAAAAACGCGCCATATCTATTTACCTCAATGGTGGTGTGGAAATAATAGAACTTGTATCTTCTTAAAACATATCTATTTACTTCAGTGATGGTGTGTTAATAATAGAATTTTCATATTTTTGTACTAAATAAATAACACTAATAAAAATAAATATGACCACATATATGAAACGAAGAGTGAGGGGGGTCTGAGGGGGGGGGGGGCGAGGGGGGGAAAAACGCATAAAAATAACCAAACTTTTGAAACATTTCTTGGTTCTTTTGAGGGGGGGCTGAGGGGGCTCGTGAGGGGGGGCGAGGGGGGGTGTGAGGGGGGGCGAGGGGGGGGCTAAATTCCAGCGCGGCTCAAAACAACTATATAATATAGTAAGATATATATATACAAACTTATTAGCACAAGGGGAGTTCTTGTGTGTGTGTGTGTGTGTGTGTGTGTGTGTGCGTGTGTGTGTGGGTGTGGGTGTGGGTGTGTGTGTGTATAAACTCTGCTTGTGCTAATAATAAAGTGGTAGTAGGTTTTTGG
This sequence comes from Philotrypesis tridentata, assembly GCA_018906965.1. Taxonomy (NCBI): domain Eukaryota; kingdom Metazoa; phylum Arthropoda; class Insecta; order Hymenoptera; family Pteromalidae; genus Philotrypesis; species Philotrypesis tridentata. The sequence continues at coordinate 661,296 of JACCIB010000063.1, forward strand.
GCCCGATTCTATGCATTATAACCTTGGTAAACATTTCGCAAAGAAAAATGTCCAACATTTCAGTAATTGGCTAATTATAACGTTAACGCTTGACAAAAGATATTTGACCGAAATTTGGCTAACGGTTCACTAATATCTCCAGTATAATTTAGACGTACGTACTTTACGAATTGTTTGTCAGTTTTTTCGGCAATGCTTGATGAAAGAGTTTATGATAAAACTTAACACATTTAACGAATAAATATTGATATTTACGTATCAATTGATACATAATATATTATACATAATATTTGAAGTAATATGTAACCCCTTTGTTAAGATAATATAAGTTTCAATATCTATTATATATTAATATTCATTAACACAAAGCGAATCCAGAAGAAGTCGAGATAGTGAGGACTGTGCATCGTTATCGCGCATGCTTTGTGGTTTCATATTCGATGGCCAATGGAGGGTGAAATCTTGACCAAACGAATTCACTAATATTTTATGTATTCAGTGGCGAATGGATAGGAAAAAACGTGTCACTAAACAATTTCAATATTGGTCAAATATTGGAAAACGGATGAGGAACATTTTTACCAAGGACATTTAATTTACGATTATTTTTCTTCACATTGCGCCAAATGTAGCGTTTTGCTCCTGGGTGCCAGAAGCGAAATTGGTCTTTTCGGTACTAGTGCGAAGAAAAACAGTATACGCACTACGGCAGTTAATTCGAATAGTCCATATTTCGTGTTTGCCATCCTCATCAACGGCTCGGGTATATACACGAGATATGGACTCTCCAAGTTTTTGCTTCCCTAAGTACATAATATACTATTCAAGCTGTAGTTTTAATTCTAAATATTGTACAAAATAGGTTAAATAGAAAAGTTCTAGATTTCGACCAAATTGTTCAACAATGTCACGGGAGTTGAAAAATATGAGCATTTAAAATTCACTTGGTTATTATGAAGTAGTTTCATTTTTTATTCTAACTTTATTTCTACGCACATTCCGATTTCCTCTTTCTTGATAGTAATTTTTTCTTAGTTTTGTTCCTTTTTGTGTAATTTTTGGACAAATTTAAAAGTATAAAAACTTAAGATTTTCTTGCAATAGTGATACTTTATTGCGAGTTTTAATGAAAAGGCTGTAATCGAATTTCCAGTTAACATTTCATATCTAATATGAGTTGAATTTACAAAGTATCGCTTGTACAAAAATCGACCAGCACAAGTGTCTCAAGAATACATGTTGTTCATAATATTCAGATAAAGTAACCATCCTAAAAGTTTCAAGCTATCGAAAACTTACGATTCTTTCGATACATGAAAATGTAGTTATTTGTAGGGATACGGGAAAAAGTATATACAATGGCATTGGTATACACAAAATCTATAGAAAAATCAATAAAATTAAATTATAAAAGATGCCTCTATCGCTCGATATGTAGAATGTAATGAAGAGAACTATGCATCTCTTCGAGCAAACATGATTTTTATTATACAAGCCGACGTTTCGAGCTGATGCAGCTCCTCATCACGTCGGCTTGTATAATAAAAATCATGTTTGCTCGAAGAGATGCATAGTTGTCTTCATTACATCAATAAAATTAATTTAATTATCTTAAAATTTAAAAATGAAAATGACGCGCTGTACCTCTCAGAACGTTCTTTCTTATTCTGCAGGGGCCATAGAAAGTATATGTATTTTAAGTAAATAGTTGTATTATTAACACAAAAATATAAAAACATCTATTTCGCTTCTTTGATTTCGTGGGATCAATATTCCCTAGGGAATAAAACTGAATTTTGCCTTCTAGGAAGAAAAATTTTAGTTTGTTCTTCCTTGAGCTGCAAAAGCGCGAAAATCATGCTTGTTATAAAAAGTCAATCTTGACTACGTAATAATACTTTATAAGAACATTTAATATTACAATAATTATTTTATTGTTATTTTTACTGTATGATAAAGAAAAGTGAAATAAAAGTTATCACAATTACGAAAATTGTACTTTAATATTTTTATATATATATATATATGCAGAATTCTAATACTTTTCCAATTCCTCGATATCACGTTGCATATTGGATATAATATAAACAAACAATAAGTATTATCACTGCATAGCTCATCATGAGAAGAACTTTACTGCTATGAAGAGATGGCAAACTCAGTGACCACTTAGAATAGAAAAGCTGAAATAAATACATTAGTCATGCAATTCTGTTCGAATCACAGCCATATTTTCCGTTCTCTCTCTGGAATCTCTCGCAGAGACGTTACGGGCACGACTTGTTCTCGCCAGCTTTATAGCTAATAAAAGGCTCCACATACTCGAGCGCGTGCGAAAGCAATGTAAAACTTTCCAATCCGTTCTCTCTCTCTCTCTCTCTCTCTCTCTCTCTCTCTCTCTCTCTCTCTCTCTCTTTCTCTTTCGATATCGCGACCGCGTAGCGAGCAAGAGGAAAGAGGCGACGCAGCTGGAAATTACGCGATCTGACGCAAGCGCGACTTGTACTACTTGTGCGCCATTGGCATTTTATAGACGACGCCGGTGGCGTCCGCGCAAACGATTATTGCAATTGTTCCTTCGTAAATCCTATGAAACTTGCCGAATCTCTTTTCCTCCTATTTCTACCATTCTTGAATGAGGAATTTATCTGGATTGCTTTGTAGACGTATAAATTATTGTCTGTTCGATACAAATTATTTATATTTGCTTTTGTACTTTTCACTGACGAGTTTATTAGATGTTGGCAGATTGATAGAGAATAAAATTAGGAGACAATGTCGTTGGTACAAACGAAGATTAGCACAGCTAACTTAGATTTAGAATGCTAAAAGTCAAAGACTAACGCAGTTCGTTTTTTTGGCAAATATTAGCACAGTTCATATTTTACTACATCGATTATAAGAGATTTGTCTTTATTTTCATAATCAATTGTTGATTTTAAAAATTTTAAAAATAAGATGAGAAGAGATTAAGATTTAGTCTATAAAAAATGTTTATTTTTTGCATCTCAGAGCAGTTATCATCGTGCATTATTTTTAAATTACTTGAAACTCTGGGATGGCCTTCCATGAGAATAAGGGAATAATTAAAATCTAATTTATACTCTAAGCTAAAATACACATCTGTTTTTCTTTCATGAACGAGGAATAAGTATTGTCTGCACCCTTGGAAGAGCAAATCAAAAAGTCAAATTAAGAGCTTCTTTAGTTGGCAAGTATGATCACCTTAAAACTCGAAGCACATCAGTATCCACATCCTCATCAGTCCAAGTGTACTTGCTACGTTCGATTGCACACTTTGGATGTGATGAGATGAGGTGCTTGGGTCACCTCTTGAGTTTCCGAGCTGGTGGGCCGCAACGACGCTTGGATTACAGGAATTTCAAGACGTCGGTCAACCCCAATTTTGCAACCGCGACGCCTCCTCACTGTCCTCCTGTACTTTCAAACCTTCGCCGCATCGTCATACACCGTTTTGCTTCGAAAGTCGATCGACTGATCTCATTATGCGCGCTTCGCTAAAGTTTGCACGATCGTGACTTTTTCCACTTTGACGGGGATTTATTTAATGCTTGCGAACTCGGGAGTCATATCCTGATGCTGGGAGAAAAAGAATGCAATATGTTGTTAAAGATGCTTCTATCGCTCGATTGGTGGTAATTGGGTGTAAATGAATATTAGCAATTAGACGCATGGCGGTATTTATATGTTCTAAACATTGAGTTTTATTTTATGAGCCCTGAAGAGGATCTGTATGCGGTCGAAACGTTAGCTCAATAAAAAAATTTGTGGCTCGAAGAGATGCATATATTCATTTACATCCAAGAATGCAATAGGTTTCACTGAGAAGCTTAGTAATCAAATACATAACAAAAATATTTATTTATTTTTTTATCTATTTATTACTTAAATGAGCTTACAAAAATATTTCTTAATTACTAAACCAAGAAGTGGTCGTATCACTTGTGAGTATATCGCTTTATAATTTTTTACCTAAAATAAATCAACAATTGTATAAAAAAAAATAAATGTAATGAACTTAAACCTTATTAATTTAATTAAGATTTGGCTTTTTATAATTATTCCCTAATGTTCTCTTTAAAACATTTAGTTAAGGGATTCGTTTTATTTCGTCCAATTATTCCATAGTCATCTAATCCTAACTACAGGTGATAATTCATCCTGAGAGTGACTAGTCATTTCAACAAGATCTCTTGGATGTCTAGCGAATCGCGGAGATTACAGACAGCAAATAACTCTACTACGTCAGGTGACTATAATAGAGATTTCACCATTTAGAATGCCCACGTGAAATCATTATAACGATGATTCGACAATATAGGTTTGATTTATTAACATACTATGTGTTGGAAATCAGATGACTGACCCATGTGATAGGACAGGGACAACTAACGCATTATACATATATTTAATAGATTCAATATTTGCAATATCCTGAGTAGAACGCTTTCTAAAACCTATGAGCTTGATCGCTATACACATTTTAGTGAATGGTCAAATATAATGACCAAATCAGTGACTTGATCAATTCTTGAGAATAGTATTCCAGACAAGATAGACTTTTATAAATTGAAATTATTAGTCCCATTACACACTTCTAGACGATCAAGGTCAGCCTACAAAAGCATCGAGTCTGAAGTGTTTCGCATCTCATATTCTTATGTAATCGCTAAATAGCAACATTTTTGAGTTAATAAAATACCAATATTATTAATATATACAGTAAGAAAAGTATGGGATCTAAATGTGAACCTGACGCACATCCGAACTAACCAGCTCATTCGACGAATAGAATCCAAATAATATAACCGATTGGGCTCTATTTGTTAGATATGACCCAATCCAACTATGGAGAGAACCTCTTATGTTCGCGTTTCACAGTTTTTGCAACAACCCAACATGAATGACAACATCATATGCTTTCTTGAAATCTATATATACCACATCAACGATATTTAAATTTCTTATGAAATTATTTATGCATCCAGAAAAAACAATACGACATGGTGTAGTCGAGGAACCGTTCATAAAGCTATGCTGCTCTTCTATAATGTATGAAGAAACACAACACATTAAACGCTTACTGACAATAGCATCGAATAGTTTGGAAAAAGTTCCAAGTAACGATAGTATATAGGACGATAATTAGACACGTCCAATTTATCTCCCTTCTTAAATATAAACTGTACCTGTGACCCTTTTCTAACCGCTTGGGAATGTTCCCGAGACACAAAGATTGATTAAATACTGGAAGTAAGGAGCAGTTAAGAGATGCTGCATATTTATCTATGAAATAAGGCGGTATCTCGTCATGGCCGCTATTTACATTGACTTTCAAATTAAGCGATTCAATAAACATATCATTACAATTTAAATTTACTTTACTTAATACATACATATTTCTACGTTATGCAAGTGTAACACCTCACCCATTGACTCTCTCGCCATGCAAACACGGAAGGGTAAGAGACGTTGCAGCGCAGCAATCAGTTCCGTGTGCTGTCACTAGGCGGCCAGCATCTTAGTTTTGCGACTCCAGTAGTAAAGTAGCGCACCAGAATAGATATAAGACCGAGCCACGATGTGGCTCGGGTGTCCTTCGGCCTACTGATTAGCACTCGGGCAAGCCCAGTTCCTCTTTACGGACGACTATCGGCGACTTTACCTTGCGCTTATCAATAAATGTTAGCTTAGCTAAGAAATTAATTTCTTCATGCAATTGTTTTTTGCGCTAATCCTTTCCCCACAATAGCCCCTTTTAGAGCTATCAATACTTTTCAGTGCCAATTTAAAACATTTTGGAACGAATGAATGTAAACGGTATGTGCGCATTATACGAAGGAGGAATATAATTGCCCTCAAATGTTTGAATTTAATGTAATCATGATAATAGATCTTGTAGGATCATTGGAATCTAGGTTACCATGAGCTAGGATAGAGACCCAATCCACTAGAGAGGCCTCATTTACAATAGCGTGATCAGCTTATGAGAAATTAAAAATAGAGTTACGTGACGTAATGGGTATTTCATCCAACCCCCAATCCCAAGGTGGAGCTATCATACTGAAGAGACTGGTTGGTCACCGGGGTCCAGGTGGTCACGAACGATGCCCAGGCGTTGCAGGACGAAACCCCTGTGTGCGCACACAGTCCTCCTTTGATAGAAGGTAGCCCGGGGCTAAATGGCTGACCCTGTCCTACTGGCGAATGCGGTAGTGCTTAGTAGGTTACACAATACAGTATAAGGACACGAATACGCACACACCATACGCTGCAGTGGATGGTAAACTAGTGGGAAAACTAGGTTTGCTAGCGATCCTTGGCCGTCAGATAGTACAGGAGTCCGGGTCGGTCTAACCAACACGACCTGGCTGCCCTATCAGCCGGCGAAAAATCTCGTCCGGCCTGTCACTGCCGGCTAGTGATCGGATAGAGCCGGGATGGGTCGGGTGGTTGCTGGGGGACAGCCAGGCCAGGGGGTAATCGTCCATCGAATTGAAAGTGACCATCATTCCGCTGCTGTATCCTGACACTCCAATGAGCGAAGAAGAAGCCCACGGTATCTTTGATCGCGTCGACAGGGAGATCATCAGCGACCCTGCCAGCTCCTATTTTCTCAATTTTTGGGAGAATTGACAACAGAGGGGCGCGTTGATCTTCAACTGCAAGATCAAAAAGGAAAAAGTATGGGTGGCGGAAAAGGTTGAAAAGATGAAAGGTGAGGGACTCCAGGTCAAAACAGTTGACCTGGAGGACCTAGCCAAGGTGACTAAAGCTTTGATTTATTTTATCAAGAGCATAGGGCGTTAAAACCCTACGCTGAAGGCGGATACTTGGGTGGTGACCGGGTCACACAAAGTCACCAAGGGAGTTTAGGCCGGAAGGAGGGTGGAGACAGCAGTGCGGCTTCTCTTGGAAGGACGAAGGTGGAAGTGCTAAAGACCCTCGACTGGAGACCCTTTATGTGGGGAAATATTACCCACATCGTCCTCCTCCAATCTGGGGAAAGATGAAGAGGAGAAAAAAGGCGGAGCCGCCTTGGAGGTGGGTTTAAACAGTTGTGGTACCCTGGTAAAAACATGTATCATTATGAAGAGCCTGCAGATAGAGACAGTGCCAAAGCACTGCACGAGGGACCTAGCTACGGCTAGAGTGATATTTGTGGACAGGGAGATGTTCAAAAAGGATCTTCTGGTGGCAGCGGCCTATTTCCATTCTGAGAGGAAATGCCCGCCCAGGAAAGTAGACGCTCTAGTTAGGGACTGTTTGGAGAAACTTCGACATAAACGAAAGAGGGGAGAGGCTGCTAGAGTTTCTAGTGACCACAAATTTGGATGTAATGAAAGTAAGCAATAGGCTGACGTTCGGGAACTCGGTGAAAGAAGACCTCATCGACATCACTCTCCCAACAAGGTTTCTCTGGACAAAGATAGAGGGGTGGAAGGTTTCGGATGAAGTCTCAATGTTGGATCACAATCAAATTATTTTCTGCATTGGGGGTGGTAGTTCGTTGACAACCTTTAGGACAAATCCAAAGAAAAACAACTGGCGAGACTATAGAGAAAGTCTGGTGGCGAGGATCGGTGCTTTTCCTAGGTACCACGGGTGGGCGGACGAAATCGAGCATTCCTGCGAGATTCTTACGGATATCATCCTGAGGTCGTATGAAGAGAACTACGAATTCAGGAGAAAGAAGAAACCCAAGGGAGCCCTTTGGTGGAGTAAGTCTTTAGAAAGCTTCCGCAAAGGGATGAGAAGGCTCCGAAATAGGGCAAAGTGTAGAAGGACGGAGGGGCGCATCACCAGTAGTGAAAAAATGAAATGGGCAGTAGGGAGAGATGCTACTCGGAACTGCCCTAGAGAAGCTGTTTAGGGCCTATGTAGCGTTCGAGTATATACCTGAAAGATGGAGGCGGGCGAAGGTGGTGTTCCTTCCTAAACCAGGAAAGGCACAGCACATGACTGCCGGGGTCTATAGGCCGATCAGTTTGACCTCGTTTCTTCTGAAAACGCTAGAAAGGTTGGTGAACAGGTATATCAAGGAAGAATGTTTGGTGGCGTCAACCCTGCTTAGCTGGCAGCACACCAACCAAGCGGGGAAATCGGTGGAGATAGCTTTAGTGGGTGCTGTCTACCGAATAGGCAAAAGCATAGAAAAATAGGGGGCTGGTGCTAGTGGCTTTTCTGGATGTCGAAGGTGCATTTAATGATACAGCCAGGGAGGCTATTGCGGAGGGAATGATAAAGCATGACGTCTCCCGGTAGTATATAACTGGATCCGGTTCATGCTAAGTAGTCGTGAAATTGAGGCACATTGGGGATCAAACTACAGGAGAAGCAGAGTGGGAAAGGGATGCCCGCAAGGGGGTGTGTTTTCACCCATGTTGTGGTGTCTAGTAGTCGATGATCTGCTGAAAAAGCTGAATGATTCCGGCAAGCGTATGCTGACAATATTTTGATTATAGCGAGCGGTTATGACGTAGATGTAGTGACGGGGGTCATGCAGTGCGTGTTGAGACTAGTGGATGAATGGTGTAGATTAATTAAGCTGCTGCAAGCCCCAGGAAGGTAGAGGTCATGTTGTGTACGATTAGGTACAAGACCAAGATGGTAGAGGAGTTTGTCTTGAAAGGTATTCTACTGAAATCTACTAACTGTCGAAGGAAGTCAAGTACCTGGGGATCACAATTGACTCAAAATTAAACTGGGGTCAGCATATGAAAAATAACTGTGAAAAGTACCTTCTGGATGTGTAGGAGGGCTGTCGGCAGATCCTGGGGCCTGAGGCCGGCTTATGTAAGATAGATTTACGAATCCATTATCGAACCTAGTCTGGCATACCGAGTCACTGTCTGGGCGCACAGATATGACCAGAAGGGACATAAGAAGGCGTCGTCTGGATTCAGAGGCTGGTGATGGGGGGATTAGCTCTTGCTCTTACTAGGACTCCTTCCGCTGGACAAGCACTCTTCAAAGCATGTACCAGACTTTCTGGGAACAAGGCATGAAACCGATTCATGAACAGGGATGTGAGGCGCAGATCATGAAGGGTAATGATTAGATGGAATTCGACAGGATGAGTGGGAAAATTCTTTTCTCTAGACCATGTACGGTATTCACACCGCATAGAGTGTAATTGATCGGAGGCAAACACGGCCTACTTCAGGTAGTGGAGGTGTGGTTTACGGACAGATCAAAGACTGATCAGGGGATGGGAGCGGCACCGAGGAATTGGTATGCAGCCTAGACTCATACGCGACCGTATTTCAGGCGGAAATCAGAGTCGTAAGAAAGTGCTCTGATTGGATAAGGGATAACAGGGTCAACCATAGGTTGATTACCATTTGTTTGGACAGCAAGGCAGTGCTACTGAAACTGGATGCAATCTGCATCGCCTTGAAAGAGATGATGGTGTGCAGACAGTCACTAGAGGCGTTGATAAGGGTTAATGGAGTTAGGCTGGTCTGGGTGCCAGGACATTCAGGTATCGTTGGCAACGAGAAGGCGGACCGTTTGGCAGACAGGGGCTCCCGCCTAATAAGAGCTAAACAAGCCTTGCAAGGCAACGGCACCTGTTTGCATGGTGGATGGAGTCATCAGGGCTCAGACAAACGAAATACATGCTGGAGGATGAACCACCTCGAAAATAGTTGGACACCCTGAACTAATTAAATAGGAGTAGACTCAGGGGGGCAGTAGGGATTCTGATAGGGCAGTGGCGGATGAGGTACCACCTGTACAAGACGGGATTGAACGAAGCTGCGAAATGTAGATGGTGGGGGTCGAAGGAGGAGACTACGCTGCAGCTTATGTGCAAATGTCCGGCGTTTGTGGGCATGAGGTATAGGGTATGGGGGTACCCTTTGTATATCCGGGCTTTATGTAGATGCAGGAGTTTCGATAGGAGGTGAGAATAGATTTAGAAGAGTATCTTTAAGGACGTCAAGCAGTAAATAATGAAGGAACAGGAGGAATGGCAAGGTGGGCTTGACCTGAGTGCTAGATCTGGCACGTCCCCGGGCATGGGCCACCGGTATCACCTCCAGGAATTTAGTAATACTGATACGTGATACAATCGGCATATCATCGTTGGTTATAGACCCGCACAGTAGTGCGTATCTTCCAGCAACAATGCATGTTCAGTAGCGTCAATTGAGATGAGAAAGATTTTACTGTTATTCTATTTCAAAATGTAGACCATCTATGGCTTAATAAGTACACAGTCAGTGGGTAAGTAATATTCTATATTTGCAATGAGTTTTCCCATTATACGCCGTTTTTATATTCCTCAAGATTATTTCGATAATAAGTAATTACAAAAAGTACAATACGACTCTAGTGTGTGCGGATATCATATACTATTTTTAATCACGAGTGTAAGAAAGCACACTATAAAAATCAGAGAGTGAGAAATTAAAATTTCGCATGTCGCACACTTAGTGTCCAAAAGTGAAAAATCCAAATTTTTGGCAATAGAACGCGTGATTTGCATCTCATAAGTCCCGAGTTTACTTCTCAGTCGATTTAATGCGATCTTATTGCCGATTCTAATAATTAAGATGGTGGCGAAATCTTTATGGTTTTCAAGCAATTCAACAAAAATTGGTACACGCTATTTAGTAAAAACAAATGAATCTCGAGTTTGTCTCATCTCCATCGATATATCACAGACTATAACACAGACTATACACATTTCCATTGAAATTTAAAGACGAGATTAAAATATTTACTAGCCAGTTTAAGATCGCTCCGAGTTTTGCTCGATTTCAATAAAAGTTGCAGATAACAGGAAAAAGGAAATTTTAAGTAGAAATGTGCAAGTTATCTTGTAAAGACAAGAGAAATGCTTGTCTTTCGTAATGTATACGTGAATTATGTAAAAACTTGGGATTTTCGACTGTGTGTATTAGTCAGAGGTTTGCCAATATATATAATGCAAGAGTTATCGAAAACCTCTGGTCTTGCACTCGGTAAATAAAGCACGTGAACGAGCATCGATACCGGGGCCGTCACTTTTTCCTCTATTCTTTTCATACTTTTCAGATATTTCATTTATTCTGCAATCGTTTTCTCATCCCGGCAGAGCTCTACCGGTGTTCTCTCTTTTGGCTCTTCTATCTCATCGCCACAACACGTGCTGCATCTATATCGAACTGTCCCTTACAAACACGTCGATCTAGCATAGTAACTGTTCACTACTCCCAGTCGTGTGTACGTCTGGTAATCTTTCTATTTTTCTCCCCATATAGCTTTTCTATACGCCTCTCTGTCTCAATTTTCTGTTTTATTCCCATTCGCGCCGTAATCCTCTTCGGTCTTCTATACCGCTCCCGTCTTCGATAAATTCTTCTCTGAAATACACAGCGGCAAACTCACATCCGTTTTCGTCTCTCTCGCAGCAACTGTTAGAGCTCGCGAGTTTAGTTCGACTCTTGGCGCAAATAAAATTTTCGCTGTCAAACGCGAACTTGCAGACTCCAGACTGCAGCCATCTTTTCATTTTTTTCGAATTTCAATCTCGCCCTCGCGCACCTTTCGCCTTGGTATGCATCCGCAGTGGCTGTAATTGCCAAAGTCATTTTATAAATCTCTCCCAGTCTACTTTTCTCTCTATCTTGCCGCCTCTATCTTGCCTTCTATTTTTCCTTCCTCTCGTTCGGAGAACCTTTCGGCACTGAAATTCCCAATAATCTCGGCAAGACTCGGCAAACGAATCGGACGTACACGGCCAGGACGACTGATCGAAGCGATTTCCAGAGAAGGAAAAGGAAAGAAAAAGTTTCTCTTCCTTACACACACTCACGCACACACATCTACGCACATATATATACGCACATGTATACGCTTTTCAACACAGATCGAATGTTGTTGCTCCGTTTTTAACTGCCCTTCTTTTTTGACCAAATTCGTTGTTTTCTACGTACAATGGACCGTAGTATATATCCTGATGTGCATTTTCAGCTCGGACCTAGCCTCACTAAGCCCTTATATATTAATCACAAATTTTTATTCCACAGTTCATTTACGCTGCAGCAAATTGGAATTGACAGGAAGCGTGCTTTCACTGCTATACTGCTCCAATGCAGCTGGTAATCGCATTGAATATATATGTCAGCTCATAATATGTTTCTTTATTTTGGGAGTCAGAGGATTTTGTTGCAATATTTATTCAAGAGTTTTTTTATTGTTGAAATCTGTATCTCTTCAATGGGCAACGTCGAGAACATCGTTATCTTGTTGTTAATATGTATAAATAAAAACTATGCATCTCTTCGAGCTATGATCAATTTTATTGCCGCCAACGTTACGAGATGGTGCTTTTCATCAAGGCTTTTTAAAAAATCACATATAACTTAAAACATCTAATTAACTAGCGATACACACAGTACTGGTGTCGCCAGATGGTAGTGCGACACCGGTACTATGTATATCGTTAGTTAAACTGAAAGCTGGTATTTGACGACCAGCCTTGATGGTTAATTAGATGTTTTAAATTTTATGCAATTTTTTAAAAAGCCCTGATGAGGAGATGCATCATCTAGAAACGTTGGCGGTAATAAAATTGATCATAGCTCGAAGAGATGCATATTTTCATTTATACGAAAAAAAAATTATTTTAATAATTTTGCAATTGAAAATTAATTAAACATTCATAAGCAAATCTGTCATATAGGAAATTTAATTATAAACAGCTTTAAAAGGAGGAGCAAAATAGCTTAGTCAAGAAAAAGTCAAAAAGTTTAATTTTTACGTAATTATTTGCGATACTCACAATATTCCAACATCGCACACGCGAATATCTGTGTCTTCGATTTTTTAATACTTGACTATTGGAATCATATCCTCGTCTTTCTATTATTGGCTTATTTCATATGTGCATCTGCGCTATGCTGACAATTTAATAGTTTCGTAATCCTAATAGAAATAGTCGTCAATACGAAAATCCACCTGATATTCGTGGATTATATTTTGCCAGTTAAACGAAATGGTAGTTAAAATATCCAAAATATGAAAAATGGAATTTTATTTAAATATTAATTTGACTTGACGAAGAAAAAAACAGATACTATCTAGCTCATGATAAATATAAAAATGTGTTTTATTCAATATTTATTTAGGCAAATTGCAAGGAATGTAAAAATAAAATTGAGTTTTTAATGTTCTGACTGTTGAAGATGTGTGCTGTATCTTGATTGACATTTTCTACAATAAGAATCAAGAACACACTTTAGTCAGTGTACATCGACGTAAAAAAGGTAACACATACAAGTCACATATTCTCATGTTAAGAAGCTGGGATGTATATAAATTCAGTGGCGGCCATAACAATAACACGCTTATCAAGATGACAGTATTTTCTGCAGCTCCTGCTGTGTACGCTTAATAAGCCGCTTTATGTCACCCGCTCACGCATGTATGCGAGTATGCATACTTATATAGTGGCGAAAGAAAAGAAAAGAAAGTCGAATGAAATGCCGAGCGTAAAACACTCGTACACTCGCAAGTTCTTTCCTCCTCGTTATCTTCGAATCGCCAATTACTCGGCGGCGAGGAAAAATCGAAGCAGCAGTGCTGCGATTTTTATCGAATTACGCTGGAAAGCAAGAATTAGCGAATAGCCAGAAATTCGATTTTCCAATGGTTTCCTTCCACCACCCTTTTCTCTCTCTCTCTCTCTCTCTCTCTCTCTCTCTCTCTCTCTCTCTCTCTCTCTCTCTCTCTCTCTCTCTCTGTTTGCACTGTAGCAAAAAGCTCCGCCGGGAGATATAAAGTCACGAAAGGGAAAAAGCCCGCGTGATTTACGGCGTTAAAAATCTGGCTCCGACGGATAGCGCTTATAAAAGCACTGGTTGCAACTGCAGCCCGCGAGCTTTATACGAGTTTGCGGATTCGATACAGCGAGATGTCGAGTGGATAGCGCCTCTGCGCACCGCAGATGCTCCAGTGCGGTTCATGCTTTTTGCCGCCGCTTGTCCGAAGTTTGCGGAGGCGATTTCGGGATTTTGAAGGGGGGCTCGCGAGTTGACGGAAAGCTAGCTTGCGATTGGTTCAAAATTTTTTTTCCCTCCCACTCCAACTTCCGCGGTTTTGGCTTTTGTCGAAAAAATTTTATTATTCTTGGCAGCTGTGGTCGTAAAAAATTTTGCTTACGCTGTTTGAATCGACCCACAGTTGCTCTTGTCACAGAGACATACCATATTTCATAGTTGGCTCGCTAACGATTTGCTGCTTAGTTTTCAAATTTAAAAGATTGCATATTTTTTACCATTGATCCTATCATTTTGGTCTTCATGTCGATTTTCACAGAAAATGAACTTACATTTCATTAAAAGTTTAGGCAATATGATCAATTATACGGTATGTAATCACGTTGATTAAAATCAGATGTATTCTATATAATACAACCAGCAGAGTTCCGGTGTCAGAAGCTTCATTGAATAATTTGGGGTGTTTATCACGAAATTCTCTAGTCCGCTTTAACCGATTCAGGTTATTATATTCAAATACGCCGCTAAATTAAATGAATCAAGATGGTATATGATTCTATTATTCGAACGCATTGTACAACGAAAAATGAATCTATCGCTCTACTCGAGTGAAATAAAAAAATAATTTTTGATTATAGGCTCTGCATTTATTTGATTTAATTAATTCGAGTAGAGCGATAGATTCATTTTTCGTTGTTAAATAAATCAACTTTAGGAGCAACATTGATATTACAATCGTATATTACGAATACTGGATCGCAAAAATAATAAAAATATATGCGAGCATTACATGGTATCACCTGTAATACAAAATTTAAATGAGAATTTTACGTTTTTAATGCATTTTGCCACTGATTTACATAATATTCATTTTCTTTGTCAATATAAAAGAGTAACATCAAGATGTAAATATTTGATTATGTCAGACAGCTTGAAATACGTATTTTATATCATTTTTCATCGATATATACCATACGCGTATAAACGATCGTTTTAATTACCTCCACACAGTGGCAAAAAATTCATCCGCGAAAGAAACTCATTTAACGGTGGTAGGTTCTAATCACGAAAAGAAAAGCAGCAGAAAATAAAGGATTATCTAAATATACCTGTATAGTAACGACCGACGGACTCGAAAGCCGTACCAACGGCACTGCTGACCGCTTCTCTCGCTCTATTCCTTTTTTCTCTGGAAGCCAACTGCTACCGCCGTCTGTAAAAAGCGCAGAGAAACAAAGTTGATTTAATTGAACTTCGCTGATCGGGATTTTCTCGCGGCTGATTTTTCGGACTCGTAACGCCCTCTCTCTCTCTCTCTCTCGTTTTCTCCCCTTCTGATGTTTACCTTTTTCCTGCGAAGCTTCTCTCGAGCTTCCGAGAAAATGCAAGAAGAGTTTAATTGTTTTATAGAAGATTTCTTGCAGAAGCCGAACTATTTAAGACTTTCCAATGGTAAGAAATAGTTGGCAAGTTTTCCGCCAAAGAGCAAGAGAGAGAGAAAGACGTCGAAACTTTGTTGCGTATTATTTTTTACTCGGTTCTACAGCTAAATGCTTTAATCGAGTAAGAAAATTTCTTTGCAAGCGTCTCTGGCTTTATCTGCAAATTGCAAACAGCCTCGCGCAACGAGTAGTTTTCTACGGATACTCGCAAAATTAATTTGTTTTGCGCGAAACTATACGTATGCAAAAAATCCATAAAATTTGGTCAGTTTTAAGAGTTTCAAGAGTTAAAATAAATAGCATGCTTCAACTCCTGGGCAACTCTTTTTTCTTCTTCTGTAGAATTACGCATGAATTGTGGATCCTATAGAAAAATTAAAAATTTAGATGGTATGCGACTCTATCACTCGAAAGTATAGTACATAGAATAAAATGACTCTATCGCTCTACTCGAGTAAAATTCATTTTAGAATACAGGCTCTGCACCGCATATTCTCACACTGGAGATCTGTATGCAGGCAGACCTCAAAAAAATATAAAAGAGAGAAATATAAATTTCTCTCTGTTGGCGTTTCGTCCCAGCTGTCAGAGTGGACTCCTCAGTAAGGCTCTGACAGCTTCCTTAGACGCCCGCCACTTCGAAGAGAAGCGGCATTTATGTGGTCTCGGCCTGCGTTTTTCTCTTGCAAGAGAGAACTCTAGCATAGAGAAAAAGGCAGGTCGCCACCTAGCGGACACGTATAAGAGCCAGTGTCAAAGTTTAGATGGTTATAGGATAGAACAAAGAGTTCTCTCTTGCAAGAGAAAAACGCAGGCCGAGACCACATAAATGCCGCTTCTCTTCGAAGTGGCGGGCGTCTAAGGAAGCTGTCAGAGCCTTACTGAGGAGTCCACTCTGACAGCTGGGACGGAACGACAACAGAGAGAAATTTATATTTCTCTCTTTTATATTTTTTTGAGGCCTGCCTGCATACAGATCTCCAGTGTGAGAATATGCAGTGCAGAGCCTGTATTCTAAAATCAATTTTACTCAAGTAGAGCGATAGAGTCATTTTATTCTATGTACTATACTTTCGAGTGATAGAGTCGCATACCATGTAAACTTTGACACTGGCTCTTATAAGTGTCCGCTAGGTGGCGACCTGCCTTTTTCTCTATGCTAGAGTTCTCTCTTGCAAGAGAAAAATGCAGGCCGAGACCACATAAATGCCGCTTCTCTTCGAAGTGGCGGGCGTCTAAGGAAGCTGTCAGAGCCTTACTGAGGAGTCCACTCTGACAGCTGGGACGAAACGCCAACAGAGAGAAATTTATATTTCTCTCTTTTATATTTTTTTGAGGCCTGCCTGCATACAGATCTCCAGTGTGAGAATATGCAGTGCAGAGCCTGTATTCTAAAATCAATTTTACTCGAGTAGAGCGATAGAGTCATTTTATTCTATGAAAAATTAAAAATGTTTGCCGGAAGATGTAGCATGAATTTTTCGAGACTCCAAAAATGGAATTAACTCTATCGATTTTGATGGAAAAAGACTCTATTTCTCGAGATTTAATTTAAAGATAGAAAAATTACTCTATTCTTCTCATCGGGTTGAAATTAATTATTTGTCACCAGTTTACTAACGTGTAAGTATATGGCGACTTCTAAGGAAGCTATAATTGCTAACATCGTTTTTGTTCTTAAGATATTTTTCTTTCAAAGTATCATGATTCTAGAATAATGATATTAAGGAGCAAATTTGCAATTCGGCGTAGTTAGTTCCGTTGACTAAACTTTTCAAAATACCGTTTAGGTTTTCAAGTGGAAGACATGACGTTACCCACAAAGATCCAAATCGTTGAACTACCTTTGGTAGATCTAATAATAGATGCAAATTGTAGCGTATGTGTTTCTCCGGATGCAAATGACTAAACTGAAAGAAATACTCAGAGGAATGCATAATCTATACATCAATTTTATTAAAAAATGCATTTTACAACTGCTCAACTGTGTTTTTGAATGTTTTACACAAAGAAAGAACTAAACTTTCTATCCAGCAGTACACTCGATGTTTCAAGCTCGTTTGTCGTACCAAGATTTTGTCCTTTCAGGTTGTAGACGTATTTTGTCTCGAGTAAGGTGATGTATTGTGTGAAGTTTCCTCTGCAGCTGATTTACGTAGTTTCCGTCTTCTTCAATCTGGACTCCTGTTAGTGGACACCCACGAATTAAGTCCATAAGAAGCCGGAGGTCGAAGCCTGTGTACATCTCTGCTAGAGCAGCTCCGGTCGTTGTATGTTTTGAGCTGTAAGCTAATAAAAAGAGTGAAACCCAGCGGTCCCAATCTTTCTGATTGTCATGTACATATTTAGTGAGGTATTGAAAAAGTGTTTGGTCTTGACGTTTAACCTGACCATTTGCTTGAGGATGCAAAGGTGTTGTTCTAGTTTTCTTAACCCCTAATAAAAGTACTAATTCCTTTACTAAGCTAGAATCAAAATTTGTACCCTGATCTGTGTTAATTTCTAAAGGTACTCCAAAACAATAAATAATCTCGTTAACAAAAATGTCAGCAATCGTTTTAGTCCTCATGTTTGAGAGAGAAAAAGCTTCTACTCATTTTGTAAATCTATTCGTCACTACGAAAAGGTATTTATTTCCTGAAGAAGAAATTGGAAATGGACCTAGTATGTCCATTTGAAGTATCTTTAAAGGAACACTTGAATTATAAACTTTCATCTGACTAATCCCTTTATCCGAAGGACCTTTTTTTGCAATAAAAAGTTTACAAGATCTACATCAATTTTCTACATCTGATTTACAAGACGCCCAATAAAATTTTTTCTAATTTTTTTTCAAAGTTTTATTAATTCCAAAATGACCACCGGAAGGTGAATCACGAGCTTCTTCCAAAATTTCTTTGATTTTACTTTTAGGAACAATTAATTGGCGAATCTTGTAATTGAGATTAGTAGAAATCCATTCTCTAAAAAGAATTCCATCAACTAATACTAAGGAATCCCACTGTGAACAATAAACTTTAACGAAAGTGTTTAAGGGAGAAATATCCTGCTAGTCTGGTTTTCTGTTTAATTCTTTCATGCAACGAATGAAAGAAATACCTTCGTCAGCTTCTTGAATTGTTTTCCAATCTGAGGGTAAATTTTCTTCAAAAATGATTTGGGCAACAGTTTCTTCAATTTCATAAAATTTACCCTCTACTTTCGAACAATATTTACACGAAGAATTTTACACTACCTTTACGATGAACAATCTTATAATCATACTGATCTAATTTACCTAACCATCGAGCTAATTATCCATCTAAATCCTTGAAAGATAATAACCAAGCTAAAGAAGAATGATCTGTCCTAATAAGAAATTGTTTACCAATTAGATAGTGTTGAAAATTTCTTAATGAATCTATTATAATTTTTCCCTGACTTAGAGAGGACTCTAATATAATAGCCTATCACTCGCTCTCTACCGTCCTGTATCTGTGAAAGAACCGAACCAATCCCATGGTCAAAAGCGTCAATATCTAAAATGGATTCGGATTTAAGAGAAGGAAATGCCAAAATAGGAGGCGAAATAAGTTTTTCTATTAATTTAGAAAAAGCATTTTGATTTTTCAGTTAATTTATAAAGAATTTTAGCTATATCTGCAAAACCTTTAACCAATGTTCTATAATAACCACAAAAACTGACAAAACTAAGAACATCTTTCTTCTTTTGAGGAATAGGACAATTTTTAACACAGTCAGTCTTCTTAGAATCAGCAGTTTCCCCCTTTCAGAAACAGTATAACCTAAATATTCGACTTGTCTTCTAAAGAAAACACATTTCCTCTTGTTAAGACATAAACCTGCTTGTTGAAAACGAACAAAAACCTTCCGTTAATTAGATATCATATCATCAAAAGAGTTACCTAAAACCATAACATCATCTAGATAGACTCGGCAGAAACCCGAAAGGTAATCCTTAAGTAATTTTTTCATTAAACGTTTCTTGTTTATTTACAAAAAAACACGAAATTTCGAAACTTTTTTTTTCTTTATCGAGTACTTTTGGATCGAAAACGCTTTAGGATTGTCATGATTGGGCAAATTTTCGCGTCAATCGATGATAACCTTTAAAATGTGCTATATGGTTTTTCCAAATTCAACATGGCGGCATCAAATATGGCGTCTGAAAGTCAATAAAAATTTCGTACTTGTGTTATTTTCTATTAAAATCGATTTTGCTTTTTAATCTTGTCTAAAATTGGTATATGAGGGTTTTTTAGGGCGCTGACTACGAATTTGAGATCAGATTTTCAAAATTCAAAATGGCGGATCCAATATGGCTGACGAAAAAAATAAAAACTTTTCTAAATTCCATGAAAACTTGTATATAGGGGTTTTTGGGTCGCTGATTACGAATCTGACATCGGATTTTTGAAATTCAAAATGGCTGATCCAAGATGGCTGCCGAAAAAATAAAAATTTTCAAAATTCCATGAAAACTTGTATATAGGGGTTTTTTGGGTCGCTGATTACGAATCTGACATCAGATTTTCAAAATTCTGAATGGCTGATCCATGATGGTTACCCAAAAAAACAAAATATTTTTAAAATTTCATGAAAACTTGTATTTACGTATTTTTCTGATCGCTGATTATATAATATAGCCGAAAATAGCATCAAATTTTGTAAATTCAAAATGAGTAATACAGGATGGCTACTCACAAACTAACTATGTGTGTAACTTAGTAAACAAACCATTGCATAAAAAATTTTTATTGTTGTAATGAGTCCCGTAAAATTAATTGCATTTTGAGTCGAATTTCTATTTATAAATATTATTAAAATTTATATCAAATAATTATAAAAATGTCTAAATCTCCGCCGACAAAAAGGCAAAAACGAGGATATCGTAAACAAAATCTTGAAATACTTGAACGTGAAAATGAAAAGTATGACGCTGTTTTTATTCCTAATGAAAATGATTCTGGAAGTTCTGAGCCTGAAAACTCTGAATCTGAGAACTCTGATTCTGAAGTAGTTCCTATGGCACATTTTGAATATGATTCCGAAACGGATACGGACTCAGTAGAGGGTTCTAAAAATACTAGGATTCCTAAAATGTCGTATCACGACGTACTAGATAACTACGAAGAAAACCAAACTAAATTAAAACCTGACCATAATTATGAATGGATAAATAAAGAAAAAAGATACAATCAACATCTTGAAAATGAAATTCTTCTTTCAGAAGACGTAAAAAAACAGATTCGAAGCTACTCTTTGGTAGAATTATTTGAACTATACTTCTCTGCAGAATTAAAAAATTATATAATTGAGAGTACATGTGCAAATGGATACAATTTGACAGCAGGTGAGTTCGATGTGTTTGTAGGGATAATAATTACATCAATTTTCAATGAAAGAAAATCTCAAAAAGATTATTGGTCTAAAAATCTATTATTACGATGCGAACCTGTTGCTGCAAGAATGAGTAGAAACAATTTTGAAAGAATTAAATCGAAAATTAAATTATCTAAATCTGAAGATAAAAATCCTAATGATAAAGCTTGGAAGGTGCGAAAAGTTCTTGAGATATTCCGAAAAAATTTGTTGCAATTTGGTTTTTTTTCAACTGCATTATCCATCGATGAAATGATGGTCAAATTTCATGGTCGAACTGCATTATTACAATTTTTACCAAACAAACCTGATCGTTTTGGATTGAAGAAATGGGGAATATGTAGTCCTCATGGATATTTATTTGATTGCGACATTTATTGTGGTAAGGGATCAAATATTTATTCTTCAAATGGAGAAATGAAACTTGCTAAATGTGCTCTTGGAAGCCGAGTGGTTTTACAAATGGTTCAAAAATTACTTCTTTCAGTTAGTCTTCGAAAAATTTTAAAATACCACTTGTATTTTGATAATTATTTTTGTAGTCCAGATTTATTAGTCCATTTGAAAGAGATTGGATTACAAGCAACAGGTACTGTAAGGGTGAACAGAGTCAATGTTGATAATAAGATAGATAAAAAAGCTGAAAGAGGTACCTTTTCTGTGAAACAAGAAAAAAATAGTGGCATAAATTTTGTCACGGTAATGGATTCAAAACCTGTTTCATTACTTTCCACGGCAACAGGAGTTGAACCATTTTTCAAAGCTACTAGATATTCAAAAAAAGGGCAAAGAGAAATAGACGTACTTTTTCCGATTGTATTGAGTATATACAATATGTTTATGGGTGGAGTCGATAAACACGATGAACACTGTAGCAATTTGATGCCTTTTATAAGATCAAAGAAGTGGACTTGGGCAATGTTCATGCGATTGATTCAGTCATCTCTAACTAATGCAACTGTACTGTATAATATAGTACACGAGGATGAAAAAAAGATAGGATCTAAAAAAGTAGCATTAGAGGTTGCTGAAAAGTATCTTGCTAAAAAGAAAAACATCTCATCTGAATTGCACAAATTACTGTGGAAGCAAAACGTAATTGCAAAAATTTTAAAAGATGTGCCAAACGAACACATATAACGTGCGAAATGTGCAACGTACATTTATGTTCATATTGTTTTGAAGAAAATCACAAATAATATGGACTTAGTTTTATTACTTGTAAAAAAATGTATGTATAAAATACGTACTAAAACAAAAAAAAAAAAAAAAAAAAAAAAAAAAAAATTTAAAAAAAACAAAAAAGAGGCTCTCTATTTTCGTTCACCTCCACGTGGTGAGAGCTGGGCAACGGCAAAAAAATTTATTGACGGCTGAGAAACGTTCTATGATTACAAAAAAAAACTTTAATACATCATTTACCAACATTTACATAAATTTCAAATATTTTTGTTTTTTTGGGTAACCATCATGGATCAGCCATTCAGAATTTTGAAAATCTGATGTCAGATTCGTAATCAGCGACCCAAAAAACCCCTATATACAAGTTTTCATGGAATTTTGAAAATTTTTATTTTTTCGGCAGCCATCTTGGATCAGCCATTTTGAATTTCAAAAATCCGATGTCAGATTCGTAATCAGCGACCCAAAAAACCCCTATATACAAGTTTTCATGGAATTTAGAAAAGTTTTTATTTTTTTCGTCAGCCATATTGGATCCGCCATTTTGAATTTTGAAAATCTGATCTCAAATTCGTAGTCAGCGCCCTAAAAAACCCTCATATACCAATTTTAGACAAGATTAAAAAGCAAAATCGATTTTAATAGAAAATAACACAAGTACGAAATTTTTATTGACTTTCAGACGCCATATTTGATGCCGCCATGTTGAATTTGGAAAAACCATATAGCACATTTTAAAGGTTATCATCGATTGACGCGAAAATTTGCCCAATCATGACAATCCTAAAGCGTTTTCGATCCAAAAGTACTCGATAAAGAAAAAAAAAGTTTCGAAATTTCGTGTTTTTTTGTAAATAAACAAGAATAACTTGTTGAATATGCATTTTTTCGAAATTCTGACTGCATAGATCGAAAGAACAGACAATTTTACGTAAGAAATAACCTATCTTGATTTTTTTACACACCGATTTCATATTGAGTAGAGCCGCTGAATAAAGTGAAAAAAAAGTGTCCATTTGGGGCTTAATGGGTTAATGCAAAACCTTTAACCAATGTTCTATAATAACCACAAAAACTGACAAAACTAAGAACATCTTTCTTCTTTTGAGGAATAGGACAATTTTTAACACAGTCAGTCTTCTTAGAATCAGCAGTTTCCCCCTTTCAGAAACAGTATAACCTAAATATTCGACTTGTCTTCTAAAGAAAACACATTTCCTCTTGTTAAGACATAAACCTGCTTGTTGAAAACGAACAAAAACCTTCCGTTAATTAGATATCATATCATCAAAAGAGTTACCTAAAACCATAACATCATCTAGATAGACTCGGCAGAAACCCGAAAGGTAATCCTTAAGTAATTTTTTCATTAAACGTTAGAACGTGGCAGGTACATTGCATAAACCAAAGGCATGATCTTAAAGGCTTGACAGAAAACTTTGCCAATAGAAAAAGCTGTATACTTCCTATCCTCTGTCCGAATTGGGACCTGTTAATATCCACTGTTTAAATCTAAAGTACTCTAAAGTATCTAAAGTAACCATGAAAATCCTGCTAATTTATGCAAACTGTCATCAATGCTAGATAAAGGATGAGAATCTTTAATGGTGATTGCATTTAACTTTCGAAAATTGATGCAAAAAAATGTGGATCCATCTTTCTTCTTTTTCGGAACAACAGCGAAGCAATAAGAACTATCTGATTCTTCGATAATACCCTGAGAATGCATTTCAGAAATACATTCTTCGAGTTCTTGTTCCTGATGAATAGGTGTTTTTTAAAGTAGATCTGTACCTGCCAGAGAGCTCTCCGATGTCCAGATTCAACTAAAATCTGCGGTGAATGAAAAAAATAGAATTCATGGATTTTGACCTTCGAAGAAACATGGTTTAAATAATGTTTAAATAAAACATTTAAACAATGTCAAGTTAATAACAAATTAAATTAAATTTATATATATCCATGTGTGTATGTGTGTACATATCCATATTTTTAAAATAAATATTTATTTATTACATACTTACTTGCAAATGAAGAACTAATACGTAAGTATTTTTTATTTCTTATAGCGATTTCTGCAGTAGTTGTCATTATCGTGATTCATAATACAAACAAAACGTTATTAACGTGGCACCATCAAACGGTAATTTGCACACTAAAAAATTTCCATGATAATTTTTAGTGGTTTCCGAATAATATATGATTTCTTACACCTTAAATATTAAAAAGCCACTATTAGTTGCCCCAAAACGATTAGTTTTTTTTAACGATTTTGGTCAATGAAATTCGTTATTTTTGTGACAATCATCCATATACACTTTGAAAAAAGTCATTAAATTTCAACCTTTTTTAAAAATAATGTATTTTGGCTCGATGTAAGATGTAACAGATAATTTCAGGATTGTGTTTAATGTAATCTGAATTTCTTAGTTAAACTTATGGACACACAATGCCACACATCAATTGCCGTGGTTTTAATATATGGATGATTTGCAGAAAAATGGCATATTTCACCGTCCAAATCGAAGAAAAAAAATAGGAAAGTTATGAGGACAACTCACAGTGGTTTTCTATTATTTGAGGTGTAGCAAAACATAGTTTATTCGAAAAAAGCTACAACTGTTATTAAAATTTTTTCCATAAGATTAACATAGGGAAATTTCGCGAGTTGCTTCAGAGGTGACAACTTCAGAGGTCACATTTTCACATCAATTATTATGGTGTGAAGAGCCATTGCAGGATAATGAAATTTCCATTTAGATACTTTATTAATTTTATATTTAGGCTTCGGAGGTGACATTTTTTCTTTACCACATTTATTGCATATTTTACACAAGTTATTGCAAAAATAACCGTTACAACAGTACTGCAAAATTCAACTCGCATGAAAAAACATGAATTTGGATTGCCAAAAAAGGTTTAAAATCATTAACTCTGGTTATAGTGATCAGCTTGGCAGTACTGACTGAAAATAGGCGGAAAATTGAAAATGCGAAAATACAATTTTGAACATAGTAGGGCTCAGACTAGGAGAAAATTCATAGATATAAAAAATAATTCTGAATGAAATTGTAAATTATATCTCTCTTAAAAAGATTGCGCTATTTAGCGAGAACCTAGTTGCATATCTGAATCCCTACAGTATTTTGATCACCAATTTGATATATTTACTACAACCATTGATGCACACTTAATAAAATGACTACAGTGTGTATCCTCATTTATTAAGTACAATTACTAGAAGGTTTTTGTTTACTTGCCGATTCAATAAAGTTGAAATTCGTCAGTGTAGCCGACATGTAGGCGACATGCCAAATGCCACTTTTCTACAAATCACTCATATTTATAAACAAATTTAGCTAACTTAGCTAGAGCTTTTACGTCATAAATAGCCTCAGACATTTGAAAAACTTGCTTGTAATTGTATTCTACGCTCTCAGCAAGATCAACGCGAGTCTTAAATTTTTTGATTGGATTGTATAGATGAGATGAAAAATCAGATGAAACTGCGATGCTCGATATTTCATACGAGGATAGTACGTAAATAACAATTTCAAATTGGAAATGATATTTCCAAGCGAGCCTCGACATCAAAGAGAAAATCGAGGAAGTAGCCAAGTTTTCTTCCTGAGTAAGGCTTCGCAAATCCGTTTTCCTTTTCGGTTAATCCTTTCTGAGCTGCGAGAATATGAAACTTGCGAGACTAGACAACAGGATCATGCGATTCTTTTCATTTTGATCTTCCAAAAGCACCTTGCTTTCGCGCGGAAATTAAAAATTATCGTAGCTGGGTGCAAATTATGTGCGCTTTGTTATTATAAGAGCCAAAATGGCTTCTTCCTAACATAATTGTAGTACTAACATAATCATCGCGTATATCATGATCGAGAAGAAAGTAACTTTGAGGGATTCCGAAAGTCAAATGAAAATTTAAATTTTGCCCTAAAATATCTAGCAGATACGTGAAGACAAAGTAGTTAGAAATGTAATAGGTAAAATATCGAAAATGGTTAGTAGCAGTATTTCCATTGTGCCACATAATTAATAGTTATATATGCTATATAGACCGATGCTTTGGCGGGTGGCAGGAGCCGCTCCTCATACTTGAATGGGTGGCCGTGGCGAATGCGGACTCGACCTCTACAATTGCTTAGGTGTTGCTTCGCACTCTACAAAGTGGGCGGGAGGTGTGGAATGTTCAAATTCAATGTGTAAGCCTACGAAAGTGACCTAGACACCCTATGGGAACATGTCCAATACACCGACCATCTCGGAGCGGGTTTTCCTTATCAGGACTTATTCAACTGGGTTTGCCAATCGGTTTTCCCCGTTCCACAGGCATAACCCTGGGCGAATGCGAGATGGATTGTGGGGGTCATAATTGGGGGAATGAATCTGTTGGAAAAAATAATATGTGGCTGAAAGAATAAAGGTATTAAAAACACTCAGCTAGGCCTCTGAGGCCGTGAGTATATAAACACACCACTTTGTATATACTATATAGATTTAAAAAGTTGAGAATAATTTCAAAAAACTAGTAGAAGCTACTTTTTAATGAATCTACAATATAGTGTTTTGATCTTCAAAACTATTAATAGATAATCGAGGGTAATAAAATATCCAGAAAACAGAACAATTATTATGCTCTGTATAACAATAGTTCATTTGAATGGAGTTACCGATACTGAAATTTATGAAAAGTTACGAGTCAGTCGCTGAAACGTTTTCGAAATACAGAACCTTTTCCTGGCAAATGCGATATTTTGCAAAACTAGAGGAAAGAGGGACGATTGAACGGAGAAATGTGCAGGAGTTGACAAATTCAAAGTGATAAATCGCGAAACTTTTTGGATTCACGCCAAATTCGATTTTCAAAACGTTAATTTAAAACTTTAAGAGTATTACACCATATACGAAGCATTTCTATCCAGGCCACTGTTCAATAATATAGCTTTCCAATAAAAAGATTACTTTAGAAACAGCGAGCAACATTCTTCGAGATTCAATATCGTGGTAGGACCGTACCATCGATGCCAAACTTTAGAACATCATTTTAAAACGAATTAAACTGGTTGTTTCAATGAATGAACTCAATATTTAGTTAAATATCGTAGGAACTTTAAATTATCATATCAGGGGTTGAGTTCAATTCAAACATAATTTGACAGGTATCATATCTTTCTTATTTTTGCAAACGAGATCTTCTCAATAAATTAATGAATTCGCAGAAAAATTAACTAATTTATAAGAAATGGCTGATTTTGACGTTAATACTCCTAATATACGAATCGGAAGCAAATTAGTTAATTCTTAATCATTATTCTTGTATCTCATTTGCAATAATTATTAGATTTTCTCACATTTACGTTTGATGCAGTGACTTCACAGGTACCGCCATCTTTGAAATCTGACAATTTTAATTGAACTGGAATATTTTATACCTAAAATAGATATCCAAAAAGCTATGATATTAAATTTTTTCGAGCTGTTTTGAGCATAAGACAAAACAGACTGCAGTATTCGATAATTACTGGCACTGCTCGTAGAATTCCGAGAGTATAAACTATGGTATGGTTTATTATTAATTTTTGTATTATTTTAGATATTTAGACAGTAAACAAAATTTGTTAAAATGACTATTTGGTTATAAAATTTTTATTTCTTATAATTACGGGGGACGGTTGGGTTGGGTTGGGTTGGGTTGGGTTGGGCTTAGGTTGAGGAATGGGCTCGTTCGGTTGGTAAAGAAAGTACCGATTACAATCGAACCCGTAATCGTGGAGAAAGGTGTTAACGTTATTTAAAACTAAGCCAGAGTACGGAAGTTACTTAATTTATTTAAATAATTACAGAATAAGTGCAGATGTAGATTTAAATAATTATAGAAAAAGAGATATGTGTACATGTATTTGTGTGTGTGTGAATTTTTATAACCCCGGTAAAAATAGTTATGTTCACTTATCGACATATATCGATATTGTAAGAAGTGTAGCAGATGATAATATACATGTGCATTCGAGTTTGCGGTGTACTTCCACTACTGCTGTGCTGTAATGTATAATTGAGGATCAGATTGTTCTACGCTCATGAGCTTAACATTATTTTTTTAAGAATGGTTTGCTTTATTTGAAATTCTCCTGCATTAATTCGAAAGCTGATACTATAACAAGCGTGCAGGAAAAATTTGAGCCCATCTGATACTTTTAGGACTCTACTGTCCATTCTGTTATCTTGATAGTATATTAGGCTCAAAACAGCTCTAAAAAATTAAATTTCCTAGCCTTTTGATAATATTTTTTTAGATTAAAAAATGGTGCAATTGAATGGAAATTATAAAAATTTATTTTTAGTTTCACATTTCAAAGCTGGTGAGTCCCTTTCATTATGAAGTTAAACACGTTGCGCTAATATTATTTCATTAAAAAATAAATTATATTTTATAGCATACGAGCTCATTCAGTGAACAACTGAAAATTTTATCGTAGTCACAGATATATTCCTTTCTTGTTATTAAAAAAATATTTGTAAATCTCTTGATGGAAAATTCACCATTTTTCTTGATTAATACATTGATAAATTAAAAAATCTTTCAATAAACATTATATCATAAATAAAACTATGTAGATGATGATTTATACGTTTCATAGAATTGGAATCAAAATTGAATTTTCACCTTTAATAAGATAATAATGCTTTAGACACTTTTTCTTAACTTGAAAAGCAACCGATAATTAGTCCAGTTGTCATTAACATTTCTACCAGGGGGCTCATAAACGTCAATGTAACAAAGAAAAAACCCTTGCCGACTCGAACTAGCTCATGAAAGTAGCAAAGAACTTTATTTTCCTATCCCGAGACCGTTCTTTTTTTTCGCTACGCGGACAGATGTCGGCAAAAAGAGAGCTAGCCGACTTTTCCCTCGGAAGCGGAAATGGCGAATTAGGAAACTCCGCGGGGCTCCGCAGAGCACCGCGGCAGTCGATCGCGCGTGTCTAGCGCTCCCTTTTAGTCGGGGTGAAATCCGAGCGCACGGCCCTAAATCTTTGGGGCTGACTATGAAACTGTACGAATAAAACTTATTTATTGGAATGCAGTTAAGGCTCTTGGCCTCCTCTCTCGTATAATTCGTGGTAGACGAGGATGACTCATTGCAAGAGAGCAAGAGACAGAGAGAGAGAGAGAGAGAGAGAGAGAGAGAGAGAGAGAGAGAGAGAGAGAGAGAGAGAGGAGAATAGGAAACAGAGGAGATCTCGAAATCGCTTTGATTATCATAATTTTTCGAAAGAATTAATTGATTTTGTCATCATTAAAATTTAATCAATTTAACTTATCAGTGAATTATAAAAGATGTTATATAGCTTACGAAGATCTATGCAAAATTAAGCATAAACTCATTTTCTTAAAAGTGTCATTTTAGTTTGTTCACATTTTTTTAATTAAAATAGTGATACCTTTTATTGATTACTTTTATGTATTTGTAACTACACATACATTTTTTTTCTTTCAAAAACTGTATAGAGTTCTTTTATAACATATTGCACGCACATATTGTTATAACGCTGTACATGCAGTTATGCGGATAAAGAGTGGGGTGTTACAAAGTGATTTTTTGAAAGTGATAATTAACACAATAGTGAACATACTAATTTTTATTTATATATAAAATAGAAGTACGTGGTTTTCAATAAAATGTGTTTTTTCGTTAATTTTGACGTTAAAAACATCGTACTATTATTAATTTATCAAAGATACAAATTCAATATTATCTCATAAAAATAAAATTATGTCATTTATTGGGCGTTTAGATTTAATTAACGTATTAACTAATTAAAATTTAGGTCTTCCCACCAGAATATTGCATAGCGTAATAGATCAGATAAAAAAATGTCGTGATTCGATCCGTAGACAATTTTTATGAATGACTGTGAGTGTAACTGTGAGCACATTTGCTGACATAGTCTGCAAGTGCGTGGTAACGTGGAAGCCCCCTTCGTCCTTGGCATAATCGGATTTCGCATCTCTCATTTTTTTTAAATCGCTCGGCTTTAAATTGAAAGTTGATTGATCAATTTTTTCTCTTCGACTTTGACTTTGACTTTTCTTCCTCACAGGCGCGCACGCAGTTACAGTTATCGGTATAGTAATCGAAACTCAAGCAATTAAAATGCGAGATGAAGAGACAGAAAACAGAATGCAAAACTTTGAAAATTAATTTTTCAAAATCGATCGACGATTTCAGGGAAAATAAACACAAAGCAATTACCCTTACTCTGGAGATAAAGTCGGTATATTTAATATATATAAAAGAGAGAAGCGCCAAGTGCGTTTCTCTCTTAGCAGTAGCAGCGAAAGTGGATATTGTCGATTTATCGCGTCGCCTCGCGGGCGTTTTTCTTGACATTATTATCGCTGCGCGCGTCGATGACTCGCTCGCGCGAGAGAGGCAATTTTCTATTTTCTCCGTTAATGGCTCGGCTGGATAATTTATAACTTATGGATTCCGCGCACTCGGCCGTTTTAAGTAACAGCGCCCCAGCACCGCACAGCAGCGGATCTCCGAGCTTTTTCCCCGATCTCGTATAAATCGCGCGTATAATACGCGCGATTATTTGTTCGTCGACTGCGTAGTGGACAGTCGGATGCGCGCGAGACGCTTGATGGGCTTTTTTTATGTGCCCAGAGAATTTTATTGTCGCGGAGGGGGCACATACTGTCATTTATGCGGCTTTATGCCTGTGTGATAAAAAGCGATCCTTAAATTCAATTGTTCGGCGATAAGCAAGGATTTCCGCGGAGTCTCGCAGCTTTGGAAGGAGGTTCTCGAGTACACGCGCATCAGCTCGAGGACTTTTTTCAAGCCTCGTCCGTAGTTTCTTCGCTGTCCCAAAAGCATTCAGATATATTTTTAATTAAATTTTAGAGTTAAGTTCCATTGTTGGCTGTTTACGGAGCAACTGGCGCCAGGTTTAACTTAGCTCTGTATGCTCAAATGAATTTATTTATTCACATTAATAATGTATTAAAGGGAAAAGTAGCGGCAGTAGCTCGGTTGCAGTCCGCAGGTAAACATCTAAATTACCGGCTAAAAGTACACATTATTAATAGGCAGTAGGCACAGAGGTGCAGGTTTACGCATCACCTACGTGCACGCAGCATACACCGAAACCCAGAGATAAAATCGCTTACACACTTAGTATTAATACTGCATATTATGTATATTGAGGGAAAAAGCGTATACGGAATTCTGCGTTAAAGCATTATGCGCAAGTATGCTGCAGCTGCCGGCGAAGCTTTTTCGGAAATTGTACACGGGACGACTGTACGTATCCAGCTGCAGTACAGCAGAGCGCGTCTGTATTTTATTAGCTGTAATAGATTTTACTGCTTTGAAAATTATTGTCGTGCGAGCTTGTGGTTCTTGGCTTATTCGCGCTGCGGCTGTGTCTACATTGACTGCAGTACTCCCACAATGCCAGTTGGATTATTCTTCATCGTGTTTGCAATAAAAATTATTTATGTAAATATTAACAAGATCTTATACGGTCAATTAGTTAACGTATAATTTATTTTCAATCCCTAGTTTTCATTTTCGAACCCAGTTTACCAGTGTACACTCAACTTTTCCACTCATTCCACAATTCTTTTCGCAGTAATATTAGTTACCATAGTCTTTATTTTATATCCATAGAGACAATGTACCCGTTTTCGTTATTTATTCCTAGTTCATTTTTTATATTTATTAAGCTATATGAATTCTCAGATGAGAATTATTTAGCTGAGAAAATGTACAATGATTACATAGAAGATTACATCAAGTTTACAGTATGATTAAGTTATTACAACGTAGAATTTTTCTTATATATCTGCGGCTATTACAATCTTTTAGGGATTTTTCGAACAAGTTGGCTATATCCTATGGCCTATCAACCAACTAATTTTTAAACAAAAATTTCAATTACCTTTAGCGGGCTTCTGTATTCTTTATAAACCGACAAACCAACTACTTCGAGAATCACACTACAATTACATCTATATATTTTGTTTCATTTTTCGATTTTTGTTTATTATCATTAAAATAATAACCATCAGTTCATTTTTCTTTATTGATAAAAATAAAATGAAAAATCAAATATATATACAAGATACATGACTCGCTTTCAAAATAAAGCGAATAACAGTAACAGCCCAACTACTGGCCAATTCTGTATACGCAGTTATGTAGATTTTGAATTTTTCGAATTTGATATAAATAATAGAAAATTCGTATGCTTAATAAAATGATGAGTATTAGATAAACCGGAAGATGTAAAGTTAGAAATGACTAAAGCTTAGCTAGAAAGTAAAGCTCGACTTGAAATGGTCAAAGAATAATTATATCATGCAGCTCTCACGTGCTGTCAGCCGTTAAGCGAATAGCGCGAATCGCGATCGTTTTCCGACGAGCGCAGAAAGCCGCGCCAGAGGTCGGAAAGTAGAGCGCAGCGAGCAGCAGGTAAGCTAAAGATAAAGAGAAAGAGAAGGAGAGAAGGAGAAAACAAGCGCAAAAGAAAGAGAGATCTCCAGAGGGCATCTCATTAACGTGCATCGCGCCTTATCCACGTATTTGCGAGCCCTCCCGTGGCTTGCATATTATAATATAATACGTGCTTAGACGCGGCAGCCGGTGTTTAAAACTTTTAATTCTCCCGGCCAACTATGCACGCTGCAGTGCGCGGCAAGGAGTCAGTGTACTTTTCTAAACATTAATTAAAGCGCTCGCGATCTTTTGCGAGTCGCGAGACTCGGAAGGTTTGGGGCTTTGGACGAGCAAACATTATAATGCGAGATTAATTTGAGAACGTTTGACGAGGAAATGCGCTCGTCGACGGCTGCGTATAGAATATGAGATTCCGAGAGCATAAAGAAAAAAAAGAATGAATGATTTTAATAGCTTAATCGCTCGGTATATCGCTTGTCAAGATCTCTCGCCGTATGAAAATTTCCACATAGTCACGCAGCAGCGCATGAATTATTTAAGCCCGCGGGCCGCGTGTGCACGGGGCTCTCGTAGAGCCCAATGAAAAATTGCGTCAA
Organism: Philotrypesis tridentata; assembly: GCA_018906965.1. NCBI lineage: Eukaryota > Metazoa > Arthropoda > Insecta > Hymenoptera > Pteromalidae > Philotrypesis > Philotrypesis tridentata. The sequence goes on from JACCIB010000063.1 coordinate 694,384, forward strand.
AACGTTCTACTTCCGCGCGAGCATTAATTAAAAAAAGGAAAGAACGACTGCAGCATTAATTCGCCCGTTTAAACGTTATTTCCAGCGCTTGTGTACGGCGATACGCTGATAACTGTAGCTATTTCGTAAACCAATGCTTGAGGTCCCTCCCTACAAATCTATACGTCATAGCCGATACATATTTATAGTAAACGAGAAAAATCGGACCGACCTTGAAAAAATTACTGCCTTGTAGATTTTATAATGCAAATTGCGATAAAGCGAGCTTACTCTCGTACGTGCTTTCGGTTATGAGTGAAAACTCGAGGCAAATGGATAGCTTTTGGAGCTGTCCTTTTCAATACATATATATGTTGATAAACAATTTTGTACATCTTATAAAGCACGTATAGAGAGTAAGCTCGCTATATCGCAATCTGCATTATAAGATCTGTACGCAGTCATTTTTTCAAGATCTGTTGTTATTCCGTTTATAGACAAACCATCTGCGCAAAGGTCGGTCCGATTTTTCTCGTTTACTATATGTGTCCGCGGATATGACGTACAGATTTGTAGGGAGGCTCTGGTCTAATTTACCTAATAAAACCGTAGCTTATAGAGTTCTTTAAAATCGTAGACACCATAAAATTATCGCAATTAAAAGAAAATACTACTATACTTACAGAAATTAAATATTAAGATATAGTAGATGGAAAAATTGACCAGAATGTCAGCAGAGTAAAAAGCGCAAAATACTGGCGCGCTAGTGTATACATGCGTGAGCGGCAAATTCGATGTTGAAGCGAATTTGTGGACGGTTCCGAGCCCAAAAGCTACATAGAATGCACGTGCTTTGAAAAAAGTGGCGGAATAGCCAGCACCGAAAAATTTAAGTTAATTTATCGCGGAGTCTCGAGTAAGCGCGTTGGATATAATAATTGTCGAGTCGTTAAACCCCCTCGTTTCGCGATCGTAAAGTTGACCATCCGGATGAGGATGAGCCTCTCCAGCGAATAGATGTCATCGTTACGTGTGTGCGCGTCTGTGTGAAGGGCCGCTGGTTGTGCTGGTGCTTGTGAGCCATAAACGCCGGTGTAATTATATTCTCTGTTTCGCTCGCTGGCTGCTGCAGCCATCCCAACGAGCTACTGTTCGGCTTATTATTGCCGGCTGTAAAGTCATTATTGGATCTAATCTGCGGTGTGCCACGCGGATTTCTGCTTGGTTACGGAATACCAGAACGAATAGCGCGTAAACATCCGATTCGATGCGACTCGTCTTTTAAAGAGAATATTTTGGTGAGCTCGACTGCGAATTTAACGATTCGATAAGTGTAGCCGTGTGGCGAATCGTTAAATTTACGGTTTATCTAGGGCTCGCTCAATAGTTTATGAAATTCTCGATCGACTGCCGAAAAGTTCTCTATTTATGACTGCGCTGCAAGATTCGACGTTTCAAACATAGATGCCCTTGATTGCTTTTGGAACAGCAAACGAATAACTTAGTACTTTATATGGAAAGTCATTTAGAATCTGCAAGCTTAGTATAAGCAATTGAAAATATAAATGCAATACTTGACCTCAAAAGCATAAATTAAATTATCAGTATGTACTACCTTAAAAATTCAAATTTTTCACCATATTGCAGTAGACGAAAACGCACCAAATTTCTTTAAAATTAATCACTACCTATTTTCTCTGTTATTTAATTATCGATTATTTTATTAAGTTTTAGTTTTGCTGTTACATTATCTGAAATTTTATTGTTGCGAGATACTGCAATATAAATTCAAAACTACTTAATACTACGACGTTACAAAGGGCAACTGCGTCATGAATATAAAATAGCTGTATATATGCAGTTAGTAAATAAACACATAATGGGGCACTGTGACAGTTCTACAAGTTAAAGTTAATTTATTCAAACTTTGTTACTAATGTACTGCAACTCTTTTGCACCCAATGTCCATTCCAAAAGACACACGATTTCAATGACTAATCTTCTTGGATGATAATGCTTTGAGTTTATGGCTGCATCTTCAGCTCGTACGTTGATTAACAAATAAACCCCGCAAGAGACTTGAAATAATTATGAAAAGAAACTTTGGTCCCAGATTGAGTTATAAATTAGGTTTAACATGGAGTAAGACGACAAACGTTTGATGAAAGCTTCTGTCGGAGCGACTTGAAGGATGTTTGTGCGTAAAACAGAATAATCGCATCAGCGACAATGGAGACTTTCCAATTACGCCCTCGTCCAGTGCAACCCCCAAAATCTCAGAATGAAAAGGAATAAGCCGAAAAAAGATAGCAGAGAATAACTGCCTCCCCACCTCTCTCTCGCTCTCGCTCTCGCTCTCGCTCTCGCTCTCGGCTTAATCGTCGTTGTTTACGAGCTCGTAGCGCTCAAAGCGCGCTTAATTTTCCATTCAGCCGCGGTCGACAGACGGAAGGAATCGCGGCGCAGACTCACAAAGCTCAGCCGCGACTGCCGGACGACGGTTTTGAATGTCCGGATTATCCGTTTCCGCGACGCATCTTCCTTCCTCCCCGTGCGCGCGCTCGCCGCGCGGCTGCGCTACGCAGAGGAGAATTAAAGAGCTTTTGATTAAGCGCCGAGCGCGTGCACACGCGCGAGCTTTTTCTCCTCCGCGCTCGCGCACGGATCCGCTAATTGGCGACATTTTCTTTTCGCCGAGACATGCTTTGGCTTTTAGAAGCCTTTCCAGAGTCACCCGCGGAAGCGATGAATTTTGATAAACCGCGTCTCGTTATGTGCCTATGCTTTTTTTCTTTTTCAGCCAGTCGGTAATGAGTTACGGATTCGCGTCGAGCTTTTCTTTGATGCTTTATGGCGCGAATAAATTTCGAGCTTCTTTCTTTGAGCTCTGGCGGAGTCGAAGCAGTGCCGCACGCAAATTACTTTCGCTCGATCGCTTCGCTTATTAAATTCCTCACGAAGAAAAGTAGAGAAACCTCCGCGCTCGCTCGTGTGTATCCTTCCAAGTTAAATCCAGCTGGAAATAAATAAACCACTGCATATCCTCGTTTTGTCGAGGAAATAAAACTCGAAAAATGAGCGACGGCTTTTCGATCTGCGCAAAAGCTGCCGAGCTGGCGCGCCACAAACTCGTTGGGAAAATTCTTATCGGGTTAATGAGCATAAAACAGCGGACAAAAAAAATCATAATAAACCCTCCGGACTCAGCCAACAATATCGAACTCTCCCTGGCCTAGCTGGTATTTACAAGTGCAATTACCGCGAATTATTCAGCTGCAGCTGGTGCAGCGAGCAGTGGGAAAAACTGTAAAAACGGAAAAAATGAGGCGCAAACGCGGGCAAAAGCGGCAGGGCAAAGTCCTTAATCGAGATGCAATCACGAGGCCGTGACGCGTGTTTATAAGCACACGCCGTACCGCCTGCCAGTGCAGATATTTCCTTCTTAAGGGCGTTTGCGGCGCACTTGACAACGCCGCAGAGCTGCAATTATTCGACGTGGGAATTTGAGGATAAAATAAGCGGATTCCATGTGATTGCACATCCAACTCGATATCACGAATACGAGCATCGCGTCAACGAGTTTGATTTACGTTATCATTTCTGCTGCAACATCTAGCAATTTGTAAATTTCCTGATAATGCCACTGCGTAATCTTTGTTGAATTGTAAACATATGCATAATGCGCACACGGATTCTGTTTGTATAGACTGCGTCAATGGATGAATAACCACTAATGGAACTTTTGGTATATTCATTGTAATCAAGACTTTGCTTGAAGAGTATTTCATCGATACCCTCATTTTCTTCAAAGCTAGGATATTGAATTAAAAGTGAAAAGTGGCAATTTCACAAGACTTTCATTATTCTGTGACAGTAAAATCAATAGCAATAAAATTCAACACGCCATCACTATGATTGCTTTATCTGACTTTGCTGAAAAGTTCGTGTATGACGCTTGTCACGGAAAATTATGGCAATAGCGCTGACAATGTATTACGCAAGTTTGCTCTAGGAGACGAGCTTTAGAAAACAAGTCTGTTATTAGAATCAACGTACTAAATATATTAACTTCAGCGAGGCCTAACTCAAATGTAAATTCGGTTATTTGTATCAAGTTAAATTAATCGAAACTTGTCTCGTTAAATACTTATTGGTATATAATATACATTGCGCTAACAGATTAGTTATTTGCAATTTTTCGATTATTTATTCTCTGTTTCTGTGTTTAAAAATTTTTGTTATCAAAAAAATTTTTTTAATACTTCCTACTGCTAGTATAGAAATGTTTTTAATTTTAATTAATAATCTAGAAAAAAGGATAATTGCCTACAATAGAGTATACATTGAAATAATTTTTTTTGTAATACAACGTTATGACCATAGAAAAATGAAAGACTGTATAAAGAACAAGGTCGGTATTTTCATTGCTGACGGATAATAATTATCTCCTATGCTTTATTGAAATTTAATTTTTGTTATATTTTACAAATAAAATACTCATTTTTGCGCTGGCTATATTATTTTAGCGCGAAATGTATTTTAAATAAATTTCACAATGAAACATGACTTGAACAAGTTATAGGTCCGTCTCATCGCTTGATTGCATTCTAAACTGACCATCGTCGAAATCCCGGCGACAAAAAGAAGCTCGGTAACGAGAAACTAGAGCACTGCGGGCACTTGGGTATAGCTATAACGCAATAATTGCAAACGTGTCCTGCGGCGCAAGCCCAATCAGGTGGCCAAAGACGACGACGACGACGTTCGCCAGCACAGCAAAGACGGTAAAGGGGGTCAATCTGCGCTAAAGAAAGGAGAGCTTTTAGTAGACGGCGCTGTTATAAAGAGTCGCTACTGCTACAGTTGCAGCTTTTATTTTACGATCTTGTGCGTGAGCATAGAGATCGTATCGTCAGCAAGCGACGATCCTCGAGCGATCAAGTTTTGAGAATAATGAGGCTGTTGGCTTACGAGATTTAATTATGTATCTGATTGACGAGAAGCTTTTTTACATTTTTTCTTCAATTGTTGAGAACGTACAATTGTCCTCTTACCGCCGCGCTCCCACTTTACTTTGTTTAGCCACCAAACTTAACGTTTCGTTCACGTTTTATTGAATTACGTATACGTATAGAAATTTACTTTATAACATCGCAGTTCAAATTCACGTGAAACTTCTTAAGATGGCTTCAAGGACTTTTAATAAAAACATATAAGTTCCTAAAACTTTCAGAGAAAATAGTTGAAATCTCAAGCTATCGATTGGTATCAAAAGTATGGTTTCCGATCCAATTTTGAGAGAAAAGCATGAGACAATATTAAAATTATACACGTGCTCTTATGGGACTCAATGATAAATCCGATCTCCCATCCTTATAAAAACTTATACTTCAAAATAGAATGCCGGAAATTATAGCATTTTTAACGAAGATAACGTTAGGAACAACAAAATATATGCTTCCGTTAAAATATAAAAGATATCAAGAAAAAACAGCATTAGTGCATGCGCAACATGCACAAATGAGTATATAGAAACGTCTATTTTATCGATTACAGATTAATTCTTTTTATAAATGACATGCAGAAGTAATTTACATTATAATTTAGTTCAGTTTAAACGATGCATTCTAACAGAAAGATACGAAAAATTTAAGACCCCACCGAGGCCACAACTTAATATGGTACCTAAAGGTTGTAGCGAACATATCATCGCTCCCAACAAAGACATTTCGAAACAGATCTAATCTATCGAATATTTTTTATTGCCTTTCATAAGAGCCCGTTTATAACCTGCAAACTTTGAAAACGAGTATTATCGAATTATGGTCTGTAATAAATTTAAAAAAATGGAAAATATCTTAAATACTTTCGACGAATATATTTTCAAAGTTTCAATCAATTCTCTTAACTTTTGTGCAACCATTGAACATCCTTAAAGAATATCTCGAGAAGACAAAACATGAATTTTTTGAAAAAATCATTATTTTTTCAAATTTAGTTCAATTTAATTTTAATGATTTTAATACCATTTCTTAACATAATTACATGATAAAATTATTGGCTGTTTATTAAACTCTGAAACTAAAATCGAATCATCAAAATTACAATTCACTAATTCGTCTCAAAACGACTGGTTTCAAAAATACTTTTAGAAAAGTTCAGTCTACTTAAACCATGCATTTTCCTAGAATCGCGTGGATAATACTCAAGACTTTTTGAGTTGAACAGTTTCAAATTAATCTAAATTATAATTTACATGTTTTTTTAAAAACGATGTTTCTATTTTACATGTAAGAAAGTCGGTTTATTCCCTTAAAGAATCACAAAAAGCAAAATTTCATAAACATGCATGGATAGAGATTGAATGAATCATAAGATGTGTAAAGAAAAGACCAATTTTTCCCCACTACTGTATATTCTTTAGAAGTCATAAATAATTCGCTTCATTGGAAACTATTGATTTTTACCAAGACGGTTGTCATGAATTATTGAATGAAACTATACATTTAGAAAATAAGTTAATTTTAAGAAAATTTTTTCTAAAGGTAGATTCTATAAAGTTATTCATTCTCTCATTAGAACTTCGAAATCACCACGTCTACCCGAAAATTTAAGTTGGGCAAACCTAAAAATTTAATAACATAAAACATCAAATTCATGCAAATTGTTTGCATTTTGGTAATGTTTAGCATTAAATAATAAATTTTTTTTCTTAAAAATGCATTACAAGATAATTCAATAACTTTCATTTCTATTGAAAAATGTTCTGTTTTTGAACGAGATTCAAAATAACAGTAAGTGATAAAAGCTCACGAAGATATTCAAGACCAGCATCATTCCATGGAAAATCCTCGATCTCGGGTTACGATTATGTTGGAAATCACGGCGATCCTTCCAAATCTCGCCTAGAGACACGTGCATAGTTGCGTAAAAGCACGAATGAAATTCCTCGAGAATAAATATTTCTCCACACCACCCCCGCGGCTCCTTCATTTTCTCCTCAGCGCAGCGCTATGTCTCCGGCGCGAGCTGCTTCGTCTTCTTTTTTTCTCTCTTTCCCTCTCTCACCATCTCTCTCCCTCTTTCTCTCTTACTTTGCACTCAAGACCAAGCAATTTTACGCCTTCTGCAATTTTTCTCATTTTCCGACCAAGGTTTCTGCTGGTTCATCGCTTCCGTCCGTTGAACATTTATATCTCCCACCTGCCTTCGACTTTTTTTTCATTTTCTGACGGCCGAGCATAAGCTTTTGCTGCTATCATGAAAAACATGATAATTAAATTGTTTTTAAAATGCCAAGTCGATAAGGGCTAAGAACATTAAAAGTTTCAGCGACCTTAAAGTAGAAGACAACAACTTTGAAAAAAAACTTCATGACCGAATATCGAATACGCACAGAAAATGAAATACTTACTTGTATAAAATAAAATTTGTATATCAAAAAAGCTTTTAGTATATCAAAAAATGTATAGCTTTTACAACGAAAAACAAGAGACACACTCGATTAACATCAATAATAAATACTAACTTAATTAAAACGGCTTTTTAATTATTCACGAAATAAATTGTTTTATTAAATTAATGAATCTCACTAGAAGACGTGTACTATAATTCTATTTTATTAATCTAACTAAAGCTTATTTGCATTACATTGTAGTACATTTGGTTCTTCTGTAATTCATAATTCTTTCACATAAAAAATTAACCAACAATCAACCAAAATATGTTCTTAGACAAACAAAACTGGGATATTAACAGAAGCATGATTTAATAATCGTTACGATCTTTTCTAAATCAATTTTTTTTAATTTCAAAATTACTAAATCAAATTCGTGTCTTTATCTCGACTGTTGTAGACTTATAGCTTAGCAAAATGAATTACATTAATCGGATGAAAGTTCGACATTTAGTATCTGCGCATTAGAATAAAGGATGTAACTTCCAGTATAGCCATCGATTCCCTCGAGTTCAAAAAACTCTCAAGATAGTTAATTATTTTATGCAGTGATTGTCTGCTAGAGTAAATTGTCTCGTATTAGATGTGCACGTGAACAAAATGTATTGCATTTTGGGATGCGCGCGTGTGCGCGTGTGCGTATAGAAATTGATCGACTGGTTGAAATTAAGAAGTAACACGGGCTTCACGCGGGAATCATATATTCGCGCCGATTGAAATTTCCCAAGAGGGAGAGAGAAAGCGATGTGCAAATTTTCTCAAATGCTTTCACGAGAAACTGACAAATGGATTTATAGTCCAGACGCTTTATACTACGCGGCTGTTGATTTATTTATAAACGCGAAAAGCGTGCGGATGTACGTCATATCAATAGTACGGGACTGTTATTAATGCTGATGTATAGTTTACGAGCGCGTGTGTGTACTTTCCGCGGCTTCTATGTCAATGAACTTTTAAAAACTCCCTCGTGCACACGATGTTACTGCTGCACTCGAGTGTGTGCTTTCGTTTAATGGTAGGGATTCGTGCTGTCTTTTCATTCATTCGTTTCAATTCAAATTTGTTCGACCACTTAGCGCAGATAATTCAGGTGGTTTCCTAATAATCTGCGATTCTTAATTGAATGCAAAATTTAATTCTTTAAATGGACAGTAAACAATTGTTCCACCTTTCCAAATCCAAATCCACCGATACACCGCAATCTCAATACGAGCTTAGGAGCTGTATCACCAAAGGCCTAAATGAATAAATAAAAATAAACGAAGAAACTGATTATAAATTGTATAGGGATTATGTAATACACCAGTTAGCACATTATCCTCAAATCTTTGAGGTGCAAAACCACTCGATAGCGACTGCATCAAACGTATATCTGGAGTAAGCAGTGTGTCGATCGTTGCATTCCACCGGTCGCCTCTCCCTTCCGACGTGCGCCTTCCGCTGCACCGCGAAATCAGCCTAATCGGGCGACTAGACACTGCGCCTAGCTTCCGCTTGGCGATTTACATAGAGAAATGGACTCATACTGTCACGTTCGCTCATAATACGCGTTAGGTATAAACTGGCCAGAGAGCATCGTCGCGCGGCGTTGATGCATTATTCAGGCTGTATATCGAACACACACGCTGTAAGGCTCGAGTGCTGCTGCTGCGTTACTTCCAGAAGATTAAACTTGCATACCGACTCGCGTCAAGTGCGCGTGGGTCTGCTACTGCTGCTGCTGCTGCTGCTGCTGCTGCTGCTGCTACTGCAGACGAGAGAAAATTGCCAGCGGCGGATAATTTTTTTTCGGGATCTTTGCTTTAAGAAGCGATGATTCATTTCCGCTTTGGTTCCATTTTAATCGCGACTATAGTGCGGCTGACTATTTCAAAAACTATATATTATTATGGCAAGTACTTTTGCGAATTAACAGCGACTTTTTATAAAATTTCTGATAAATGTACCTATATACTACATGTTTTAAATGTAACGAAAATTTAAAAAAAATTTATTTATCACGCAATAATCTACTCTGCTTGGTCAAAGGAAAACAATTGAGTCGCTATACGGCTGCGCGCATATGTATACGTGTGCGGTATTTCGACAAGCGGTTTCTCTGTGATGTTATCTTATGGGAACTGTAATTCTGGTGATTTAACGATAGCTTGAGAGAGAGAGAGAGAGAGAGAGAGAGAGAGAGAGAGAGAGAGAGAGAGAGGAGACAAAGTCCGGACTCAAAGTAGCCATGTTGTGTGGTTTGCATTGCCTATGAATTCGGAATTTGATCACCACTATACTATACATCTTTTTTATCGGTTTTTCAGATTGGTAAGCGCATTGCCCTAAATTAAATTTTTAATTTTAATTTTTTAACTATAAGTATTTAAAACTATTAATTAATTAACAATTAATTCATCAATACATTAATTGATCGTTTTTTAGTTAAAAACATTTTAATGATTTGCAAAAGTCATACAATAATAATAGCCAGTAAGCTCAGTTGTATATTTACAATCTTTATCAATTGTCTTAAATATATATTTTTATTTTTACTTTTGTATCTATACTGTTAAAAGCTCCTTTAGTGTACTTTATTGATATTATTTCAAGAAGATTGTTCAAAGCCATTTAAGATTTAAGCCGATAACAAATTTTTTCGATTATGGATTTCATGAAAGTGCATTGTTTTCGGAATTCATCATACACTAATAAGGAACATTACAATCGAGTGTCAAAGCACTAAACAAAAATTCATAAATTTTTATTCTAACGCATATGAGTCATTCCACGGGATACTGGAAACTTCTGAGGGTCTGGACTACCGAAAAATTTTGGGTAGGGCACACTTACCAGACCTATTTTTTCTGATTTCTGGGACCCCTCCGAATAAGAAACCGTGCGAGTTGCATCATTATCGGTTGCCACCCGGGTTTCCGATCGAAAAAACGCAAAAATCTTCATACATTTTCTTTTGCACTTTTACTGTCGAGAGTATTATTTGTGTACTGTGAATCCTATGGGAATTGGCGCTATACTTTATATATACAGAACGAAAGCTTAAATTAAAGCTCTTTTCCTCGACTTTACGATTTTTAGGTCCAAAATTGATTTTTCTTATCTATTGAGTTATAGGCCAAGCGCCCTAGCAAAAAAACAAGCGTTTTTGGACATACAAGTAGCCTGACAACGGATACCGCGATTATATAGAGAAAGGGGTCTAGATTAAGCCCATATACTTTTGGACACGAAATTTGTGCGGGAACATTGTTTATTATTAATAATAAGTTGCAAAAATGCATTTATTTTTAGTTTTTGGCTTTTAACTCGTAAAATAAAAGAGTACCGTAAAAAAGTAAAAAGAAAAAAGTTGTAGCTGATTGAATTGCGAAGAAATTCATATATTGAACGTCTCTATCCGATGAATGGACATGGAGGAAACCTCGGAAAACCGTGGAAAACACCGGAAAATCGACGTTTTTAGCAGTATTGAAGCGTGTGTAACTCGTGACCGGAACATCCGATTTTAAAAATTTTAGGCTCGATTTAAAGCTCTGGAGCTGCACTTTCGTTCTGTATGTATAAAGTATAGCGCCAAGACGCATAGGACTCACAGTACACAAATAATGCGCTCAACAGTAAAAATGCAAAAGAAAATGTATGAAGATTTTTGCGTTTTATCGATCGGAAACCCGGGTGGCAACCGATAATGAGGCACCTCGCACGGTTTCGTATTCGGAGGGCTCCCAGAAATCAGAAAAAATAGGTCTGGTAAGTGTGCCCTACCCAAAATTTTTCGGTAGTCCAGGCCCCCAGGCAGAAGTTTCCAGTATCCCGTGGAATGACTCATATACACAATGTTGATATCTACAGATCAAACCATTCCGCATATTTATCGAGTTGAATCTTCTTATATCCTCGCGCGCGCTTAACTCCAGCGTAGGTGTATAGAGAGAACCAAATCATCTTTTCTCCCCTCAGCAAGTATCATTCTTTCATTCTTCCGGCTCTATATCTTCATTCTCGGCATCTCCTTTTATTCTCCTCTCGCATGAGCTTTTATGCGCTCTTCGTGTTTCTCTGCGCGTTGGCTCTGTATTTCGCTATACAGCACCCCTTTAGCGATAGTTGAGTACGCGCAGGGGCCGCCAGCGCTGCCCCGAGCCGATTTCAATGAATATTTAAGACTTCTTCGACTGCAGTCCATGTGGATTAGTAAATGCGTCATGACTTTTTAGCGTAGCTCGTACGGCCGACCTTTGTGAATAATATACCACTGACTTGAGACGCACTTTGCACTTTCTCATACTGCCTTGTTTGATGGCTTTTTACTTCATGAGCTGGTTAAGAATTATTGCGCACAGATGCGCAAATACATTGGTAAATGAACAGACAAGCAAAGCTTTATTAAAATGAGATTGACAAGCCAATTGGTGAAAAAAAACGAATATTAGAATGCGTATTTGTCCAAAGCACCATCATCAGGCGTTGATTTTTATAGATTTATCAGTGGAATTTAATGACCTTTAAAGAATTAGAGAATGTAAAAATAATTGTTTTAAAACAATTACAAGAAACATTATAAAGTTTAATGATTTTAATACAATTAATTGAAATATTGAATTTTAAGTTTTGGCACTCTATAAGCCGGACATTTATGTCACAACAATTCAAATCATCCTTTTATTTCTATTATAAAAAAAGTTCAGTGTAATCACGTTAAGAGTTAAGCCTCTGATTAGTTGTTTGCTAATTAGGTGCTTGGTTATCACATAAGCTAATTGCGTCTTTCTTCTACTGTTGAACATGCGTGATGGGTATACATATTGACTTGTCTGCACAGTTGTACTGTCGAAGTATTGTAACGATGCAAAGATAACCTAATACAACACTGAAAAAAGTTTGGCATTTCTTGTACACTGTAGTTAAATATATTCTGCACATATGACGGTCACGGAAACCGATTACGGCCGATCCGCATGTGCTCAGCTGGCGGCGACACAAATTTTGCGCCCTCGCCGCACGTTCCATGTTCCACGTTCCACGTTCCAAAATGGCTGTTGTCGCCGCCAGCTGAGCACACGCGGATCAGCCGTAATCGGTTTCCGTGACCGTCCTATGTGCGAAATATATTTAACTGCAAGTACCAGAACGACAGAAGCACAACACGTTCGAGCTAGTCAGTTCGCTAAAAAGATTAGTAATTGCTCTGATTTAGAGGGCATTCCAAGATTCCAGTACTTGTTGACCTTGATCTGAGCGTTTTATCAACTTGGAGAAGTATCAAACGCAGCAAACTTTTTTCAGTGAGCTGTGCGGACCGTACGGAGTTTACACTGATGTCTCAAAGTTTTGCTCGCACCATGTTGAGAATATCTATTTCGAGCCATCTGATTAGTCGTTTGTTTTATAAAGTAGTTTAAAATAATTTCAACAAGTAATTTATGTGGGATTGTGGGATTGTGGGATGGTGAGTGTAAGAGTGAGAGAGACAGACTACTCTAACCTCTCCCTAGAAGTAACCCTAGAGAGAAGGTTAGAGTAGGTGCGCTAGAGGAATACGTGTGTGTGTGAGAGAGAGAGAGAGAGGGGGAGACAGGGGGGAGAGGGAGTGAGGGATGCTCCGGCGGGACAGCAGGCCCAACGGGACTGTTAGATTTGGGACGTGGGCGAGTGCAGAGTATGAGGATGTCTGTGTTACTGTTATCGTTCTGTTATTTGTTGTTGTTAATAAACCATTGTTAACGTTATATCTTCATATCACTGATTACAATGAATTTATTAATTTTGGTTTTTGATTAATTCATTTTTATGTTTGTTCTCTGTACACATTGAATTCTCGAGCTGAAAATGTAAAAATCGCGTAATGCGCATTTAAAGCCTTTAGTATTATCAAAAGCTTTACAACATCCGACTGCCATGTTTTTCAGAAAAGATAGAGAACCTTGTCTCGGTGAATACTTACCTTCATAATTCTGGCTCGGAAAAAATTGTACGAAGTCATTTATTACGTCTTTGCGCTCAAGCATACGCAAAGTTTCTGCAAGTTTGAACACGACGTAACTTTACGCGTGGGCTTAGATTGAAGCACGGGTTTATGAGAAAGATTTGCATTTCGTGCTCTCGCACGTATTGTATATGAGACAAAAAGAACGGAGAAGAAGATAGTGTGTGGGGGGGGGGGGGGTAAAGGGGGAATGTATAAATATATATATAGTTCTAAGACGCTTGCGCGCGAACAAATTTCGATTATATTGCCTCTTGACGTGCAGTGCAGACAAGCTTTCTTTCTTTCTCTTGCTTTTTCGTCTCTTTCGGAAGGATTCTTATTTTCCTTTACGCCGAGCTTTACGCGCTTGATTTACAGTCGTATTCAAAGTGATGATTCCATTTTCTTTAAAATCATAACGATTAATTATGCTTATACGTTGACAATTTGTTTCCCAATGTATCAAACATTTCTTAAAGGGGACAGAAGATTGAATTTTATTTTTATATATCTATGGCTTACAGGAAGAACCACTTAAATGACATTTTCGTGTTTTCGAGAAAAAGCGATTTCAATGTTTGGAGTAATACGTAAGATCGAAACGTCAGGGAAAAGATCTAAGTATTTGCTCATTTGATTAGGTATCTGATACAAATACAACCGTAGCATTACATTTGTAAATAGTTTCTTTCTCAACGCGCAAGCTAAACAAATTACTCGAGTTAAGTGGTTCTGCAGGAACTTTGCAGATAAGTGCTTATGCGGTCACTTTCTTTGAGGGTTCGTAACTAATGCAATTTGCGATTAAAAAAATTCGGTCGGGGCATATTTTTAAAGTTTAACTCATGCCTTTTCCAATGGTGTAATTGAAATTTTCGAAAATTGTTATTAACAATGAGAAAAAATGGTTTAAAAGCATGGTTTTTCCACAATTTTGTTTTTTAATTCGAGATTTCAAGAACGTTTTCATTTGCAATGTATCTGGAACCCCTCTAATCAATGAAATAAATATCCAAACCTAAAAGATACGTGATTTGGGGGTTGATTCTGAACCTCGGTGTCGTCAAACTGGCCCATATTATAATTGAAAATTTTTTACGAAGACTTTTACAAATTTTTTATTCAGAAACCACGCACTTTTGGAAAAAAAGTTCAAGAGTAATAAGTTCTTAGAATCAGCTAAGGAGTACGTACGAATTTTATCACAGCGATTCCAGAAATTTTTTTGTTTTTGTAAATTAACAATTTTTGAAAAATGTAAAAACATTAAAAAAAATTTTTTAATTTAAAAAAACCGACGAATATATCGGTATAGGTAATTAGATATATATTATACAGCTTTAATGTACTCCACACGGTGTATCTCGCAGAAAAATAAAAAAAACGAGTGCACTTAAGTGGTTCTGCGGTAACATTTTTACGAGAGACGCAGTTAAGTGATTATGCAATCGGCTGGCATTTAAAATATTTGTGCATTTCGAAAATTCTACTATTGTACACTGAAAAAGGGGCACCTCGAATTCGACATAAAAAAATTTTTCGCAAAATGTCACATAAGTGGTTCTTCCTGTAAGCCACAGAATATTTACTGTAATACATATATGTCGAATTTCACTGAAAAATTGTACTTTTCTTTGGTCTAGAAATCGAGAAAATTTTTTTAAAGCTAGAGGTTTGGGACCAATGGGACTTTCTTCTGTGAGCCGAAAGATAGTCAAAAGTGCAGAGAAACATGGGAAAAATTACTAGTAACCATATTTCTGAGCTATTTTACGCTTTTTTCCAGGAAATTAATGCGTCAAAACACTGGAATAATAACAACTATGAATGTTCCCGAGGCACCAATAAAAATTCGAATAACACTATAATAAAGTATTACAAAAGAGCTTTAATTTTAAAAAAAGTATGCCAAATTTCGATGCTCTGATCAAAAGTTATGCCCAATTAAAAAAAAATAATAAAAATCCGAATAGTCAATTTTTTCTTTTTCCTCCATATGCCTCCCCATGTTAGATTTTCATATTCTATATTTCGCATGTTCCTCGGCATTTTTTATCACCTTTTGGCTTACAGAAGAAAGTCCCATTGGTCCCAAACCTCTAGCTTTAAAAAAATTTTCTCGATTTCTAGACCAAATAAAAGTGCAATTTTTCAGTGAAATTCGGCATGTACTTATGCTTTGTATAGCGTATGCAAGAAGTATTCGAGGAACAAGCCCAAGATTTTCATTTTCAAAGGCATGTCGCATACTTTGTGCGTAAGATCTGGATATTGAAAATCACTCTTGTCATACTAGATCTAGTTCGAAAGCGTATGAGAGGAAAAATATTTTAAAAATAGTTTTATGCAATAATGATTGTTCCTGAAATTATGTCATTGTAGTATATTTGTTCGCTCAAATAGAAAAACAAGCATTATAATAATGTACATCGCGTTTTATAGAAATATAGAAATAGACTTAATTTTATGTCTCCAGTGACTAGGCTGATCTATTACCAGAGAGCAAAAGTGATTTTAACGAGTTCGTCCATTTCATTTACGAGCTATGCGCCGAGACAGACATCATCGCTGGGGATTAGTTCGCTGGGAAGAGAAGGAGAGAGCTTTACAGCCTCGCTTCTTCCATACACAGAGTCAACTCTACGACAAGGCTTTATAATAGCCGCGACAAGCAAGGCCAGTCATTCCGGCAATTGTGGGAGGTTGTAGAGGAGATTGCGCGAGATTGTATCCGTGTGAGAGCTAACACCGACGCTTCAGGCTCCAGGTGACTTCAACTCGACAGGCTAATTACATAGCAGGGTATTAACATCCTGCTGACTAATTACACGCTTCCAACTATGTGACCTCCAAGACAACGTGAATACGCGCGTGCGACGGTTAGCCGAGCTGCAAAATCAGTTTCCTCGGAGGGAAAAAAAATTTAATAAACCCCCGAAATTAATAGAATGACGATAGAAATATGGCACGAGCGACCAGCACGTGTCGTTAAGCCCGAAAATAAAGGACACCGAGCGAGCGGTTATATCTTGCGGACAATAAAAAGCTCACGATGCAATAAAGCGCAGCCACACCTAAGAAATTGCGCGCTTGATGAAAACGTTCCCCTCCTTTATCTTGCGATCGTGCGAGATACCGATATGAGTGAAACTCGAAGTTTATGTGTACATGCAGCATATAGGCGCCATAAGGAAGGGAACGTCACGTGGAATGGAGTGGGCTGGGGTGGGAGAGCTTTCGACTCTTCGAGGGATGAGAATCATTTGTGGAGAAACAATCGCAATTATGCTGATGCGGTGGGGATGCGGCACATTTTTTTCATCTGTCTCTTTTCTTTCCCCCGAATTTTTAGAGCAGTCATTGAGGGATATTGATTTATGGTCTGGATTTGAATTCTCTACTGTATTATTAATATATAACGAGATTTTCCCGACTCTTCAAAATTCAAATTTCACCAGCTACCTAAAAATAAACTCATTTATCGCAATTACCTTTTCATTGTTCTTCGTAAGGAAGTTCGCCATTTTTTCTGCGAAATTCGAATTTTCATTTCACTTTACGACTATTTTCAGTTCTCTGTTGTTTTTAAAAACTAATTGAACTAGTGTGGCGTACAGTTTTCAAGAGCTTAAGCAGTTGCACATATCCTGTGCTTAGAATTAATTAGAATTGCAAGACAAGAGCGTTAAAAAAAGAAGCGACTATCATGCAAACATCGACTATTCAACTTTGAAATGAGATTTAAATCTTCCGTTGTACAGTTCATATTCAATTAAGCAGCGTTCTCGCTGCTATGAAACTACAGAGCCACAACTGGCGCGGTTGAGCCCCCGAAGATCAAAGACAAAGAAATGATTAGCTCAAAGTATAAGGCATCGCCCGAATTTCCTCCCATCGTATACTGTATATGCACCCCCTCAGCTCTCGAATTAACAAGAGCGCAAGCAGCCGAGTATGCGTACGTACACTGAACGTAGATGTGTATGTGTATGTGTTGTATAGAGCGCGTACAGAGAAAACAGAGGCTGCAATGGCAGCAGCTGCGTCGACAAATCGTGCATATGCAGGAGTCGGACTTGTTGAGCTCGGGACAGACCGCCAGCACGCGCGGGCGCAGAAGCTCCTGTCGACGAAGATAGCGCGCGTCTGGAAACTCGGGGATTCTTGTCTTTATCTATATTATAAGTCGACAGGCAGACGTGAGCTCCGCGAGAGGAACTAACTATCCCGCTAACTAAATTTCGACGCCGAGCTGCTGTTATTGCGATCATTACTGTGTCAAGAGTGAGCGAATGAGCGAGCGAGCGAGAGAAAGAGAGAGAGAGAGAGAGACTCCACAATCGTTTATTCATACATATAACTGTAATTCTAATATTTTTCGTGGTTAAGGAGACAAAACACCCCTACTAGTTAAAAAACAAAATTATAATATAATAATTAATAGATTATCTATATTTTGTTGGTCTGAAATCTTGTTGTAAGCGAGGTTGTAAGTGAAAGAGTCCTCGTCGAAGTCAATAAACGCTAATTATGGTTATTGATTACAAAGGTCGAAATATGGACTATGATGACTTAAATTGAAGGTAACATTATCTAATTTTTAGTACAAAAATAGTAATATTATTAATTATTTATTTTATTTACTGTTTTGTCCCCTTAAGGGGTTATGACAGGGTTGGTTTAAAATTTTGAACAAAAATCGATGTTTTTTTATTCACTTTTTTAACAGCAAGCAGTCCATAGAATACGGTAGTGGAAGCAGTTTTTTGCTATAAAATTTTACTACAAAGATACAAGCAAATAAACTAAAACTGGAACTTTCTAGCAAATTTAAAAGAAATTATGAATTTCCAACATTTCAATTGAATCACACTTGTGAATAGAATTGTTCTATTATACTTCTAATACACTATTTTCAAATGTTACCGAAGCTACCAAATAAAAACCATTACAATTTAAATAACCAATTTTCGTATTGTCGTAAAATATCAATTTTATAAAGTGTGATTTTAAGTTATCATTACAATCAATGTATTAAAGTAAAAGCAGTCGATAAATTCAAATTTGTCATGTTGTATCATCGGTACAGTAAATTTATTCACGTATATTTATACAGCTACGGTTGCGAAATTATTAGGCAATGGAATTCATTGTCATTGGATTGTACTGAAGCTGGATCTATAGCTGAATTTAAGATTATTTCTAGTTCATTTATAGTTTAGATTGCGTTTCTCAGCATACTATTTGTATTTTCTTGCAGTGCGATATTTATGATTTAATTTTATCTTTTGGTAAAATTTAAAATATTTATTTTCATTTTTCTGATCATGTTTTTTTTTTGTTTTTGGACACCTAGCCTTATGTTATTTTTGTAAAAGGGATGTTGCCCGTTGATTTATTAAATAAATAAATAAACAAATACATATGTTTTCGAGGATCCTGACTACTAATCAGCCGTCAGATTCACAATGTTAGAAACGGAGGTTCTTAAATGGCGGCCGAAAGCTGAATAAGGGCTATTTTGTCTGCCATCTTGAATCGAACATTTTGAATTTTCAAAATCTGAGTTCAGATTTGTAATCAGCGTCACGTGTCAAAGGATTATTACACTCAGCCATCTAATGAAAATAGAATGTAAAATGCATGACACTTTAAACAATCTTTAAGTATCTATCTTTGTGTTTAGTTATACTTGCATTTAATATACCCATATTATGCGCTCGGGCGCTATTTCCACACCGTGCAATAATGGGCCACTTAGGTCACGAGTATCGTATAGAATTTTATAGCACAGCCTACCTAAATCCGCAGTCACGATTATTCGTGATATAAGTAGTCGATTAGTTCATCGTGAAGTTAGCGCACGAACGTAGCATGTGTGATATTCACGGTGAAATAATCGACGACTTAGGTCACGGATAAGCGTGACTTTAGTGCGGATTCAGGTTACACTGTCTGACTTTATGATTAGCTGTTAATTTTTGCAAGGTTTCTATACTTGCGTAAGTAGTACATCAAGGGGCGCGGTAGGGCCACGATGGCAAGTATAAGTACTTCAGTACGTACGCCGCCGTCGGGCGCTAGCCAGACCTACATATTACGCGTTACTTTACGTGTGTAGAAATGAGTATGCTATAACCTTAAAATAAAAAATAGATATAAAAATAGTTACTACTTATTCTTTTTTATACTAGCAAATTTGATCTCAAGTATTTTGTTAAAATCAATTATTTGAAAATCTCGATTGTACAATCCACATACTTTTTCTAGATATGCGATACATCTATTATGCTATATTGGCTAATCATAATTTATCAAAAAATATATCTACATTATATTAAGAGAATAAAATCGTAAAAATCACACCTGTAAAAAATCCCCGATTCTGGCCAAACTATACGGTAAAAATGTATTTTGAGACAATGGGTGCATTCCTTGCATCAATGCGCTTCGAATCATATAAAAAAAGTTGACCTGGCCCAATTAGTTTTTGAGATATGGGCTCTTGAAGATGACTTAAAATTTCGAAAATCAGCGTACGTACGTATTTTGAATTCTTGGTTTTAAATAAGATATGTATACTGTTTTATGAAGATTTATCGTTCACTATAGTTAGCAAATTGTACTGTGTATCGCGAGCGAAGCGAGCGATCTTCGCTAGTGCAGATATTCATTGGCTACTTGAGCAACTGAGATAATGTTTTATAACCTAGAAAAGTACTAACTAGCTCACAAACACAATTATCATTAATACTTTACATTAAAAGAAAAAATGAATTTAAGTTTCATTTTCCATGTCAGTTTTTTAATTTTTAGTTTTGTTCGAGCATCGTGTAGTGTATGTTAGTGTATGTAACTGGTCGAACATTAAAAGAAGGAAGAAATGGTATCGAGAGGGATTTGGTCTAGTTGAAAAAGTTACTCTCGCGAGTAAGTGTACAACCAGGAGTATAGCGCAAAAAAGTCCAGAATATCGATGAAATAACGAGCGGTTGCATAATAGCCCTACTCCAAGATCTTGGCCACGAGATAACCAAACGACGATCTTGAGTATGCACCGAGCCGAGGTGGGCTTCATGTAAGCACGTGATAAAGGCTTTGTATCAAGACCCCAGTAAAGTGCTCTTTTCCTATTATATACGTGAAATTGTCGCTAACCAGCTTCTGATTGAGTAGAATTTTATGCAGTTGCGCCAAGATTGCGGTGTTTGCTTTTTGAGAAAAAAAAAGAAAGAAAAAATACGTAAAAGAACTCTCCTAGTACGAAATTCTGCAATGCGAATTACAAATAAAAGCCAGCAAAAAAGAGGTAAACTGTATAGTACAGGCGATATTGGAAATATCCCCCAGCGAGTGTAACGAAAAGCAAGAAAGACGCGCTGACAAAAACAAACGAGCGGCGTGTATAAGCGCGAGCACGAAATCCTCATCGCGGACGATAAATTCAAGGATCTATGGGAGAGAAAGAGAGTCGCGTCTTATGTATATATATGTGAGCCTCGACGTCGTAGCAGCGAAACCTCTTGTGTACTTTAGCTTCCGATTCCACGGGCTGCTTCTTTTTTGGCGCATCGCACGATGTGTTTGCTTTAGTCATGTGTCTGCCCCGCGTTGCAGAGATAAATTAATAGTCAGAGGGTGTTTTTTCTTGATTCCTTAGTAAATGACTCAAATAGTGAGTCCCCCTGAGTATTAACTCGATTGCTTAAAAATAATGAAGTTCACGATTTGTAGCTAATTATTGGTTGATCTTGTCAAATATTATTTTTATGCAAGTTACCCTACATAGTTAGGGTTACGATAATCTATTTAATTGATTCTTAACTCAATTAGCCAATAAACTATGTATTTTATAGGATCTATTAACACTGCACGCAACAACTGTAATTAACAACTGTATCGTGAACCGTTTAAGAAGAGCAGCATGTCAAATGATTTAACAAACATTTTATATTTCATCTTTGGAAGCTTATAAAATCATAGAATAAATGGGCAAGTATAATAGTTTTAATCTTAATGATTTAGCAACTTTAGAGAAAGAAATAATTAGTAAAAACAAAATGAATGAAAGTGATACATTCTGCCAGGTAGTGCATAAATATCAAAATTTAAATAGTAAACTATGGACACTGATTATTGAAGTAAAAATAAATGTAAAAAACTGCTTATATCACTTTTGGTAATTACTGTGATAGTGTCCCTGAATTCAAGGATATTATTAGAATTAAGAATCATAGGATAAATAGAGTCAAAAAAATCGAATATCTTGGAATAATAATTGACTACAATTTAAGATGGGAACGTCACATTGACTACCTGCTGAGGAAGCAAAATATTTAGTATTTCTCTTTTATAAAATCTCGAAATGCAAGCAATTTGATGCCCTAATCATAATATATTATGCACTATTTCACAGTATTATTAATTATGGTATCATTGCATGGGTTGAGGCATATAAAAGTAAATTAGCTATATTACAGAAGAGAAAGAGTAGAATTATTAAAATTATATGTAAAAATATGTTCATGCAAATTATTCCCATGAACCTAAAACAAATGCTTATTACAGAAGCACTCATGTATTATTATAATAAGCTAAAGGAAAAACACGTTAGATCTAACGCTTTATAACTAGAAATAAGAGTATAGCGCTGCCAAGAAGATACAAAACGGTTAGCAACAAAAGCAGCTACATCAACGCGATAAGAATATATGATAATCTACCATCTGATTTGAAAGTTATTGATATTTCTAAGCCAGCAGCCAAAAACAGAATTAAAAAATGAATAAGAGAAAATTGTTACACAACCTAATTTCTGCTTACATTCAAATATGTATGATTATATTTTTAGTTTAGTTTGAACTCTAGTTTGAAACTTAGTTTTAAGTATTAGTTTTAATGTCTATTAATCTTAAAATGTAACCGCTTTTGCGCAATACAGGAAACCTTGTTTTTCCTCTACGAAATTACTTTTGTAATTTTGGTTCAATAAAAAACAATTTAAGCAGTATTTGTTGTTCGCAAAGTATGGATTTCTAAATAAGCAGTGCATGAATTCAGAATATTATGAAATACACTTTCTTGATTAATTTATCAAAGATCCATCTAATCACAGACACTTTACTATATTTTCAATACTGATTATTATCGAAATGAATTTATTTGGTCAACGTGTCAGGTAAAAATGTCAATATTTTTCAATTTTCAAAAGAACCTTGGTGAGAATACAATAAAACTGTGTTGAACTTTTCATGATACTAAAAATCGAAAACCTTGAATCTACAAAATCTTCTCTTTCTGCAAGAGCGCACACCTCATTTTCACTTTCAGCCAGTTCCTCGTGCTCCCGCGGTACTATATCTTTTTCATTTTCCTCTGATTTTCCTTAAATCTTCCGCATCGGAGTTCATACGGCGTGAAGAGAAAAAAAAGCAAATAAAGCCAACGCGCACGGCAATAGCTTTGCCGGTTTGAGGAAAAGCTCACAAGAGAGGGGACGGGGGAGGTGGTTGCCGAAATGGAAAGAGGAAAAAGAGAAGAAGTGGTGGGAGCGGCCTATTTCGGCGCCCTCTTGAAATTCGAATCACGCGAGCGCCGATGTTCCACTATTTTCTCTTTCTGCTCCAACTCGATTTTCTCCCCGCACATTTTTTCTTCATTTTCTTTACTCGCTGCGGTTAGCATCGGATATCATCGGGGGGCTATTCGTCTATCCCAGTCTAATTTGAAAAATAACTCTCGCCGATTTCAAGAGTCTCGCTGCATCGAGTCACGCCTCATTTACTCGCGTCTGTACAGAATGTTTTCAAGAGCTGAGCCAAAGAAATCGAGTTATACAGAGCTGAGCTATGTACTGATACGGAATTCGCGAGTAACCGAGTCACCTCTTCAGGGTCTCAGGCGAAATTCGAATTTCGCGCTCACTCGGCTCTGGTTCCTGTTTCCAGATTCGCGGATACATGGATTTCAAGAATAATCAGTTAACTCAGCCCTAGTACGAAGGGATGACACTTTTGCTCTGCGTGTGTGCTTTTACTGAAATTGATGGCGTTCTGGAGCTTTTTTATCGTGAATATATTTGCTTTTTTGTTATAGGTCTATGGTAGAACTTTGTCGATTATGACTTTATCTCGAGACAAAGTTCTCAGTTTTTGCTTACTCATCGAAAATCAAATTTATGATTGTTCTTTACTGTGTGGATTACCGGGTAGAAGACAGAGTTTTTATCTAAATAGTTCAATCTGTAAAAAGAGATAAGTTTAATAAGGCAGTGCCGTATTGCATTTTATGATGCGGTGTGTTTGAAAACATGTGAAAAGTATGTCAAACTTAAAATCTATTAATTCTTAAAACAGTTTTAGTGTGATCACACTAACACTGTCTTGAAGTAGAAATGAAACAAGTCTTACAAAATTATTTTAATTCCATTTCTTATGTGCCACAGATTTTATCAAGTTTATCATTTTAATTTTTGCAAAAATCAGATCAATGTAAAACACAGCTACAGCTTACAGCTAATATTTATGAGAATAATAAAATAATCCAAGTGTGCATGAATGTACAATAAACGAGTGTAAACATTTGCACTTATTCATTTATTTACTCTTATTGATAATTCCAAAAATATTGGAAATCGTAAAAAATAAATCATTTCAATCAGTCGCTAGTGTGGCTTCTACAGTCCCTCGAATTAGTATATAAGTGACTATTATTCGTATTTTAGAACTAATGCTCGGAAATGCTAAAATTTACTTATTCGTGATTTTCATACGACGGAACATCTTTGACGGAATTTGCCAGAGGTTAGAGCCGTTAAAGGAACGAAATTAGAACCTGATGCAGGTGGTTCTTCAAATGAACTTTTTTTCAAGTGCCAAAAGAAGAAGGAGAGAGAGAGAGAGAGAGAGAGAGAGAGAGAGAGAGAGAGAGAGAGAGAGAGAGAGAGAGAGAGGTGCGAAGGTATAGTTAAAGTCTAACGCTATCGGCCGACGTCGGAGTTTTGAAATTTAAATGATTCTCGCGGCGACCTCGTGAAATATTCAAATGATCGGTAAAGGCCGCAGGGATAATATTGGGAATATCGAGGTAGATATAAGTCATGGCTCTCGACGCTCGTATATTGCTATATGATTCTTCATGATAATGTGTGCCGAGAAAGATAAATTTAAAGGGTTTTACCGCTCGGAGTTTGTCAAATAAAGTTGATGGACTGCGAGTTTTTACTAAAAGTATGTTCAGTTTAGTCTATTTTGATTTTATCTCGATTATGTTAAAGATTATGTTAAAGACAACACAATAATAATACGCCATCTAATAATTCATTTGGGCAACATTTCGTCCACAAATGTGGGACCTTGTCAAGCCTGTTTTTTTATTAACAAACAAAAATGGAAATATGAAAAATATATTCATATTCAAGTGTTTAACAAATAATGAACAAATTAATACCAGTAATAGTACTTAATAATACTAAGACATTATAAATTAAAGAAGTTAAAAACCTTGTGTCACAACTATGTGCTTATTAGTAAACATGTAGAAGCAATGCGTAGTCAGCACATACAAGTATATTAAACCGACTGTAACCGACGACACACGACAGTGTCCCAATGTCTATAAGCATATACAGTATTGAAGTACAACAAACAAGGGTTTCCTCCCCCATTTGCTAAATTTTAGAATTTTGTTTTAGATGAATTAGTGTTTTAATTATTTCTTACTTACGTACTTGCTGTTCAGATGATAATTTATATAGTAATCGTGCTTTGAGCCTTACCTGAAAATAGAAAAATACCGTGTGTTAATATGTGTAATGCCCACAGTATATATGCCTATATAGTTATAACAGATAATAACAAAGATGAAGGTTGGACTGCAAAACAAAAAATCATGGGTGAATACACAAAATGGAACACCGTTTCATACATTGATGGAAATCCGCCGATTGCTTTCGCATCGTGACTCCCTAGGCTCGTATGAAATCGAAATCGAGGCAATTTCAAGGAAAGAGCGATTGTGCATATTTATATGATGAAGTCTTTTTAAAATATCGAGTTAAGGGACATTTTTCCTTCACCTTATTATGTCCTAAAGAGTAGACAACAAATCTTGAATACAAGGTTCGAGCTTTGTGACGCAATTTAACGAAGACCGAATACCGATACCAAATCGGGTAAAGTTTTTAATTTAACTATTCTTCAATTGTTCAAAACTTTTGATCAAAGTAACTATTTTTAAATTGAAACTCAGCCTTTTTTTAGATTGAAACTCATTTATCAAGTGATTAGGTATAATGTAATTAGTTTATCTAGCGACAAAAAATAGTTCAAACGAAAAATCAGCTTTTATTTATAAATTAAAAATTCTCTCAAAAAGATCACTCATTTTATTTTAATACATGTAAAAAAATCGGTCCTCTTTGCAAATTTTCAGTAACGTTTATGATATTTTGCTACGTTTGTTGCTACGAATGTTCATAACTTTTGATCAATATTCACATCCAATTCAGCCAAATCTTGTTCTTAAATTAAATCTCCCAACCTATTCCCATGAGACACTCTACCGATTGAGCCATCGTCACGTTTATTGAATACATATATAATAAGCTGTACATGCCAAAAGTACTGCATAAATAGGTTAGAGAGTTAAGAGCGACGATATCTCACTCAAACTATCTAAGTTTTGAGAATTTTTAATAGGATTTCTGATACTGTAACCTAAAAATCGCAACTTCTTTACTTGTTTTTAGATGCTCGTGGCACAACATTTTGTATGGAACTGGTACGTAAAAGGTTTATTCACAAAACTCGTTCAGCACTTTTCTTCGGTTTGTGCCATAATTTCTCGTTTCGAAAATAAACCCTTTCCGTATTCGTTGCATACTATGTCTTCAATTACTAACCAATTTTGAATTGCTATAAGTACTCTATTTGTCACCGTTAAAACAGGCATTATTTCTCTTTCCGAAATCTTGCAAGCTAAACATTTTAGTATGATATGTACTATCGTAACTTCGATCTGGTTACCGACTTTTTTTAGACAAATATTTATAAATATAATAAAATAAACATTATTGCAGAGAAGAGAGCAGTATACAAATGGAAATGATTAAATCGTTTTTGATAAAACGACAATATTTATAATTAAAAGAGACAAGACTGCGTGTAATTCAAGTTTGCTATACCTGGGACTTTTTGAAAAATCATTCTTTATCGGATGAATGTAGGATTTTTCAGCAGTCAGCAGAAGACACCACCGCCAACTATTGCTAGGCACAAAAGATACAGCATATGCACTTTTGCTCCTGTGCCGCTTGCCTACGACCGATCATGTCTCAGCGAGTGGGCAGATTACCGTCAGCTCTCACCTGGTTCGGAGCTTAACTGTACTCAACAATAAAAATCATCTATTTCTATGTCGACTGGGATTCTTTTACCCCGAGCGAAGCTAGTACCCATCATCTATTCATCTCTATTCGTAACAGTTGATAAAGACAAGAGTATATATTTGACAAAGAATGCGGTTATACGAGCAAATATAAAAGTTCTGTGACTATGCATGAGATTAAAACAAAAAAAAAAATCCATGGAATTTTGACCGTCCACGTTCATATGCATCTGAATTAAAAAATGAGAAAATAATCGTCTACATTTGTATCCACCAATAGTCTATCTTCTGCAGTCTTGTTCAGATTATTCATCTTTTCTCAAAATAGTAAATACAGGACTCAGAAATGACCTATTGGACAATACAGGGCTGGTGAAAAAACGCATTGATGCATGCGCGCGCGCTGCACATACTTCAAATGTTTCTATATACACATTGGACATTGAATAATTGTACAGTTGGAGTGACATATTCGGAATTAATGTTTATTGCGTTTAGATTACAAATTATTATTGGAAAAGTAATATATTTCTATAGCGATGTATTATTTAATGTAACACTCCTACTCAAAGTTAAGCTTTCGGTGTTCGGTGGAAGTTATGGGTGAAGGTGATAAGTGGAGCTTACGTGTGCAGCGTGAAGGTCGCGCATGTAGGTAATAGGTGGAAGCGATAGGTTGATGTTGGAAGTCATGATCGGAGGTGACAGGGGGAGGCTAAAAGATATAATTGGAGGCGATAGAGGGAGGGAGTTAAGAGGATATCTGGATTGTAAAGGTCATGGGGCGAGGTCATAGGAGGATTCTGTAAGTCATCGGTGGATGTGATAGGTTGTGTGGAAGGTGGAGATAATGATTGGAGGCAATCGGTGGACAGAGCAGGTGATAGGTGAAGTGTTAAGAAGTAAAGGTTGGTGGCGATACGTGGTGGCTGTACGTGAAGGTGGAGAACATTTGCAGAGAATGAAGGTCATAATTGAAGGTCATAAGTAGAGATAGAGAGTGGAGATTATGATTGGAGGCAATAGATGAACGGTGGACTTATGTGTGCAGCGTGAAGGTTGCGAATGTAGGTGATAGGTAAAAGAGACAGATTAATGTTAAAAGTCATGATTGGAGGTGACAGGGGGAAGTTAAAGGACTAATTAGAGGCGATAAACGGAGGGTCGAGATGATATCTGATATCTGATTGCTGTTTGGGTACCAGTGTAAATCACCTCCTTTACGCTGATGATTTCCAGGTGCATATTCAAGTTGCTAGGGATACTCTTGCCAAGGGTGTGAAACAGTTATTTGTAGCTCGTGCTCGTGTTGCTATAACGCGTTTGGTGTCGACCTGTTCTAACGGTCTGTTTCTGAATGTACTTAAGATCAATGCAATTATTTTTGATTTGGATTATAATATTAATAATGTAGAAAGCACGCAATTGGTAGGAATCGAAGCTTAAGACAACATCTTTGTTCCGTTTGTGGACACTGTCACAAACCTTGGTGTGGTTATGGACTCTAGAGTTACATGGAAACCTCAGTTGGCGAGTCGTTTAGCCGTAAGATTAATAGAGCGCTTTAAGGGCTCAGATCGTTTAGATTCAGCACCACCGAGGTGCTACGTAGGCAGTAGCAAATCTCACATCTGAACTTTTGCTCGGTCGTCTATCTGGACATTATAGCTGAGCTCCAGGACCATCTGCAGGTACTGAAAACTCCCTGCATATGGTATATTTTTGGCCTGAGAAGGATGGAACACGTAAATCCTTTCCGAGAAAAGCTGGACTGGATGGATTTTGGGAATAGGCGGGCAGATTATTTTATGCTGATTCTTATTTACAAGTGCTTATCAGATCTTTTTAAGTTCAATGTTTATCGCACTTCAAGTAGAGTGCTTAGAGGTCTTCTGGTTCCTTATTCGCCTGCGTACAATTTTGTCATTCGTTTTTGCAAATACGAAGCTTTTTCTAGTCCGTTCTATTCTATTGTTCTTTTTGGAAATAGAATAACAGTCATTTCTTTAGTACATGCATATCATACTATTGAATAACTATAATAGAATTATTTGAAACTATTACCAAAACAATTTCAATATAGAAATAAAAAAAATTAAGAAGAAACAGAAACTACAGGATTTTTTAATAAAACTTATTAAATTCAACTGAGAATGTTGAAATACAACTTTATAAAGAGGTGATGGCTCAAATTTTTAATAATTTTATTTGTCTAATAACAGATTAGAAATAAAAATCTAGAAAGCGCAACATTTTCTTCGTAGATTTTTTCTGGAAACTGACCAGAGGTCAAAGAAGTGGAGAGGGGGAAGAAAAGAAGGTCGTTCGATTCGATCACTACCTTTTTTGCAGTTTATCTATGTACATGTGCACATATACTCAAGCACAGGCATATTTATATATATATATATATATATATATATCCATGCACATCTCAACTATTGCGGTTCACTGTCCGTACGACGGCTCATCGGACGAAACAATTTTTCGCAGCCTGGAGTAAAAGCGAAGCGACAAGAGAACAACACTCTCATCCACGCAATATGTATGGGAAACGACGGGGATCATCATGCGGTGAATGGTTTTCTCGTTCAACCATTTTGAAAGCACGATCGGAAAATTTCAGGGAGCTTCACGTGTATTTTCGGGTTAAATATTATTATGCATTAAATCGCCGCGCGCGATAGTGGGCTGAGCGGCAACAATGCGTTTTTACGAGGACAATGTTAGCGTACGAACGACTTCATTGGCTCGTGCTTTGCGTCTCAGAAATGATTTTTAAAGCGCAACGTTCAAGGGCTAATTTTGACGCGCAGCCGTTTTTACGAGCATCGAAATAACTAAATTTTATATCCGTATGCAGAGAGAGAGAGAGAGAGAGAGAGAGAGAGAGAGAGAGAGAGAGAGAGAGAGAGAGAGAGAGAGAGAGAGAGAGAGAGAGAGAGAGAGAGAGAGAGAGAGAGAGAGAGAATAACAACGTTTCACGCAGTATTTGAGAGGCGCGTGCTCAACGTTTGTACTTGCGTTATTATATATTGCGATACTAATCAAGCTGCATGTGGACTGTAAGAGTGGAAACGGAAAGGAGGGAGAGAGCTGCAATTGAGAAATGCGTGCAAGTAATTGCCGACTTCGCGTTCGCGGAAAGAAATGCTTATAATTGAGAGATTGATTGGCTGATTGGAAATGTTATTAATGAGCTCGACAGTACTTTATTTGCTTTCATGCAGTTATATGTGTGGTAGAAAAATATTCATTTGCAGCGATTGATCTTTCAACTGTTGAGCCGGTCCAATCCTCCATTCGAGCCTCCATTTCATCTGATTTATATATCTAATTTATTTGCTATTTCAGGTGCGCCTTTTTCCCTTTTCAGACTAGGTTGATTGATTTATACTTTAGTATTAGAAACGTACCTATTAATTAATATCAAGAGGTCGTGTACACCAGATCTAAAATTTAATCCGTCTCACTATTTAAAAATACCTAACAGAAACTCTTTAGGACTGATCTAACTGGTGAAAAATCCATGAGCCGATGAATAGGATTTCTTCCACAAGTTGATAAGAAAAAGTGAAGCGTATGATTCATGTTACTATACGCGGCGGGCTGTTAATCAGGTTCTCAAAAGAATTCCCTCTCTCGAGATCTCGCGAAGCAATTTATCGCCGTAATTGAGAGATGCGTGCGAGTAATAATCGTTCGCGGGCTCAGCGGAAAATCGTCCAAGAGAGCGGCGGAATATCGAGGGCCCGAAACAGAGGCATCTAGATGGCGCTCTATACGTATACACAGTATACATAGAGCATACAAGAGAGTGCGCTGGTGTAGCACCGATGCGAAACCTCCCCATTCTGACCGCATTCTCCATTATCATAAAACGCCGGGCGCGGGATAAAAGTTTATTGCCATCATATGTACACGCAAGCCGCACGGAAATTGAGGTTTACAGAAGCTGTAACTTTACAGCGGATGAGATACTCAGCGGGAGAACGTGTATAACCTCCTCGTGCGCCGCTTCCACGTGCAACCCGCGCTCTTTCGACCAGCTTCATCGTTGCGCGTTCTTCTCGTTGGTCTTTTTTTCTTCTTCCTTTCGTGCTATGTATTATATAGAATACATTTCTTCGCAGCGGATCGTGAGCTGCTTTTTTCTCTTTTCAGGAAGAGGTGTATGGGTGTGTGTGTATATGTATGCGCGTTTGGATGCTGCAGAGTGTAATACTTTCTTATAACGCTCTCGAGGCTTTTTATCGAAAAATATTCAGTGTGCGGGAAAGCTGCTTTACGAGATCGCCGAATGAATAAGCAAGGGGTTTTCTCGCGACTTTTTATATGCATGATAGCCCAACCCAACCCTCTGAGTCATACGTTTTACTGAGGCTTCAATTTTAAAAATCGATTCCCTCTTAATTGCGTAAAATTTTACACATCAGTCTTATTTTTGTATAATCACGGAAGCGCTGGCAAAAATTACTTTTGCTAATCAATGTATTGTATGATTTTGACATATTCTGATATTATTATCTTACTGTGGAACATCTCTGGCCTATCAGCGTATAACTGAATATATGGCACTTCTCTAAGTGATCCTGTTTCTTATGCCTGCACTATACAAAAGAGGTGAAATATTACAAGAAATAATTGATGTTGGACATGTGTATAACCGATTAAATCCTACTTCTTCAAGGTATAAATAATCAAATCTTAGTTTCTTCGCATGGACATAATTCAATAAATCTACAATGTTTGCATTGGAATACCCTTACAACTGTAATACACATAATAGACGATGCAGAGTACTTGCTCATCTAGCTACAAGCTATAGATACCTATAGTTGCAAGCTGTGAATGCTTAATATTACTTAGACTATCTCGTTTAACCACAACACTAGCATAAAAATAAGATTATTGTAAGATTGCTTCTATCGCTCAATATTAGTAATAATGATGATGTTTGTGACTAATCATTTCTTCGAGCCAAACTCGATTTGATTGATGATCTATGAGATTGGCTCGAAAAGGTGATTAGCTTCAAACATCATTAGCATAAAAATGCTGTATTTTGTAATGTATATAATATCATATTTGCGACATAACTCGATAAGTGACCTATTTTACGTAGAATGAGTTAACATACAGAGAGGCTGAGTACATTCTAGAAGATAGTTCTGAAATCGTAATGTATGCTCAAATCAACTTTATATAAGTGAGCCTAGTATCATGTTCTATATATTGTTTAATACTTGATGGTCGTAGCTTTTACAATAGTCTAAAAATTAAAGTGCAATTTTTTGAAAATCACGAAAAATGTAGATGTTCAGTTATTCCTTGAAGTGACAGATACATTCGTAAGGAAATGAAAAAGAAAAATATATAATTGCCACTTTTTGATACACGGCGGCGATCTTT
The DNA here is from genome assembly GCA_018906965.1 of Philotrypesis tridentata. Taxonomy (NCBI): domain Eukaryota; kingdom Metazoa; phylum Arthropoda; class Insecta; order Hymenoptera; family Pteromalidae; genus Philotrypesis; species Philotrypesis tridentata. The sequence continues at coordinate 726,585 of JACCIB010000063.1, forward strand.
CGCAGAGGTAATTGTATTTTAGACCTCGAATGAGTTGTAGGTAGGACGCTAGATGCTACGTTATGTTGACCTTTTTACTGGTATACCATTGAATAAAAATAAGAGTTCAATCGCTGACATTACACTGAGTCTGCATGAGTGTATTGGAGTAATATAGTTACAAGCTGATGTCTTCTTCTAATAAAACAATCCCGATCACTTTTTCACAGATACTCGAAGACTCACTTGTTCGCACTCGCTTATATTTCAGATATATACAGGAGAACTAGGTAAGTATCTCTACGGATCGAGAAATCGTCGGGTAGAGATTCGGCTTGTTTTGCGTATCCTACTCTAGTGACTCGTTTGCATCCCTCTCCTATTTATAATATGCATCATAGTACTCGAACTTGAAAGCTGATTCCGTTCGTCAAACGGTGTGAAAACGCCCGTTTTCGCCCACACTAACTTTTCCAAGTGCTCTTTGCATTTTTTTTCTTAAATCGTTTTTATTAGTTAGTTTAGTAAGATGTTCATTGATCACTTGACCGATCGCTGGATTCATGCAACTATTGATAGATGTGAGACTATTTTCGACTATTTTTTTTTTTGTGGAAAATAATTGTGCTGTTTATCTTGTTCCTTCCGTACGATCTCTGCTGACCTTCGAATGTGAATCCACGTGTTTATTCTATCGATAAATGTTATTTTCTTCAAACTTCCTCTGTTCGCTTCAGTTTACGCCAGAATTTAATGACTTGTTGAGTAAATTTTTATTTCTTAATAAACAATTGTATAGAATGCGCCAAGATGATCCACTACTTGAATTTGATTCCAATATTAAATATAAATTGTTAATTGCTTTTAGTATATATTGAACGAGTCCGATACATCATCAGTCTACTTACAAGATTTAAATAGTGATTTTTAAAGAATGTTATGAATGCTATTGTCGATTAATAGACTTATTAATTGAGAGAACGAGTGTATGAGAGAGAATGTGAGAGCGTATTTATCTACGGCTATCCGGAGAAATTGTGAAAGAAGTTTCTTTTTAATTATCAAGCTGTCGCAGAGCATACTCAATAAAACCACTTGCTGTTCGATTGCTCAACTAAAGTCTATTCTCTCTCAGCTTCTCCAAGTGTCATTTCCACCGACACGAAATAAATTCAAATATATTTAGAAAAATGTGATATTTCAAATGATTCTATATTTTTAACTTTTCCATACATAATTTACTCGCTACTTGCGTATATTTAAATCAAAATGATGGATAAAAATAAGTTTGGTAAATTTATAAAAGGCGATTTGTTTGCAGTAAAGCGAACAGATAAGTTTTGTTCGGAAATTTCAGCAGATATGATAATAGGACAAGTTTTAATGCGGAGTGCGAAGCGTAACAATAGTGGGTATTGAATTCATGAAAGTAGAGATTACGGATGTAACGGCAGAATTGGTAGGTATTAACTGTATCAGCTTTTAGTCAAATACCCTTTTGTAAGGTGTCTGTTGTGACGCAAAAACAACATGTATTACATTATTAATTTTTCTTATAAAATAATTGTAATTGATCGTTTTTTTTTTAAATTGGAATTCTTCGGGAATACTCTTTAAGAATATGATTTTCAGACAGGTTTCTACGGGAATTAAATATTGATTCATTTTTTGATCATTATTACATAAAATAAATTTTTACTGTTAACAACGCCGTGATGCGCGAGCGCGACGTTTTTCACTTCAAAATCAAGCGACATATTGTTAGTGTTCTCGTACGGAAAGTATAAGCATCGAGACTTCCGATGAAAAAAAAAATCTGTGGAATCCCCTCGAAGCCCAACATCGAACCCTCAATTATGCAATGAAGCGTAAAAAGATGCGATAACAAGCGCAAGCTTGTTGTCCACCAAATCTTTCTCTCTCGCTCTCGCTCTCAATTGCATCTCTCTCGTCGAGTGCCTACTTTTCACTCTTCACGAATTGCCGCACCAAGAGATGTGCATCCCTTATAATTCTGGCGCCATATGCGCGCTCTTTCCTCCTGACAACATCTGTGTTGACGCAACAATGGTCTTCGAGGGCGCCCAAGTGGCCCCCGATGCAGTAGCTACTTGACTGCGCGAGTGTCGTTAAATGTGACGCCTTTGTACGGAAGGCTGAGCCGTCGCTGTAATTGAACGTTATTTTTGCATTACTGCATGCAGTATTCGCCGCTAAAGTATAATTATCTATTATTGGTTTTAATGTAAATTTAAAAGACATATGTCAGGGCTAGTTAAATAAGCTCGGAATGTTCACTCCTCCATCACCGCACAATGTATTTATTACTTCGATTTCAGCTCACTTATTTATCATTGTCACTCTATTGTCCGAACCCTTGGCTACACTACAGTTAACCAGTCGTTGTGTTTAGTTACGTCCAACTGCATTAGCCTGGTCCATTTCGAGCCCCATTCTCATGGATGCATCGAACCATGACGACTGGAGTCTTTGAAGGTTAATGTTCACTCCTTGCTTCTATCTTCACTAATGCATTAAAGTGTTTCTGATTTAGGATCTCGCGCGTGAGTGTGTGCTTGTTGTTTGAAATGCTTACGTAGTATTGTCTACTAGTAGTTTCCGATACGGTCTGCTTCACGTCGCGCTCTCTACCCCAACTGAAAACGAAGCATTTCTCAGAATTTATTATAGAGGGCTTCAATAGTTTCTCTACAGTTTTTATGCGAGTCAATATCTATACAATATACAATATTCCGTAATTTATTGTACCGAATACATCAATTATTTGAACAAATTTGTTCATCAGCTAAAATTCTGTCGTAAAATCCAAATTTTTATTTAACTTTGAACCCTCTTCAATAGAGTATTGACTATGTTCAATTGGTTCGTAAGCTGCACCGCCAAACAAAAAATGAATAGCTCGTTCATGAAACATGATAAATTTAACGACCACGTTGTATTTTTGCAGCCATCTAATTAGATACGTATATATGATAGCCCTACTTTCTGTATCCCTCGGCTTCGCTTTGGTGAAATTTGAATCGATTATCCACGCTGTATAAGCTAAGGAAACAACTGTCGCGCTTACACCCAGATCCTCGCAGCATTCCTAGCCAGGCGTACACGCGTCGCTCGATTAGCAGAGATTTCACGGCCTATCGGGAAGAACAGCAGCGTTATATGTATACTTCCGGAGGCTGTTACTCTCCTCCAAATGCGTCCAAGTACGTTACGCTAATGGTCGCGCAGATGTTAACGACTTCAGCGCAGATGCAGTGAGTTGAATTTTTATGTAAAACTAAAGTCTTGGAGAAAAAAGTCTCGTTAATAATCTGATTTCCTGTCTCGTAACTTATCAAAATAGACGATACACTGTAGTTATTAGTACTAATTTTCTCTTGCATTGGATCGGAAAAGGACAAGTACCGAATTACGAGAAAAACTTTAGAATATTATTAAAAATATACAAACTAAACCCGCAATATCACTTTAAGCACAGCATCGATAATTCCGCTAGAAAATTTTAATGTTTTATATACGACGCAATATAGCGCATACGTATTGGTAGAAGCTCGACAAAATTTTGAATGGTGTCAACACATTCAATATATTGCATATTGTAGGGAAAATTTGCTCTCGCAGAAAGTAGTCTTTTAAAATAACTTTATTAAAATGACGAGAAGCTGAAAAAGTGGAGGCGAAAGGCGATGCATTCTCTCGTGTTCAGCACAGAAGAAGCATCAAAAGCGCCGAGTTCAACCTCATCAGAGCGCACACGTACACACTATGCTACGCCAGCATATTCAAATTGAATGAGCCAAGGAACCGCACGCGCCTCTCTTAATTAGCGCGGAATTGAATTAATGTCCTGCCAAGCGAGCTTCTCTCTCAGCCTTGTAAAATGACCGTTATTTTAAGATATGGTCAAAAGCTCGTCATTTTTCAACTATCTGAAAGTTTTCTAGTTTTGGAAGTTAAAGAATACGAAATGAATTACAATTTTTAAAAAAGTCAAAGCCACTCTTCAGTGGATCAACCGACGGTACTAAAAATATTTCCGACTGTACACACCAAATTTTATAACCATCTTCATATAATATACTAAGAAATAATTGTTTGATACAAGGAATATTACAACCTTCATATAACTCACTTATGAAAATATTTTTGAAAATTGCGAAGCTAAACTGAAAAATTTGTTTTTTCAACAAAAATATTAATCACCTTGACTAAGTAAGAAGAAGGTTAAAAAATGATGTATTTACGTAGAAGATATTGTTTTTTTTTAATCGGTGAAGCCTTTTCTTATTCCTTAACTAATTAGAATTTGTACAAAATTATGAATTTTAATTTGGAAAAATTACTTTGTCCAGCCTCTTTTACCATCAAAATAATATTCTACTCTTTATTGATTCAGTATACATCCGAATGATAGTAGTTGAATAGGGAAGTTTGAATCTAGATGACAGATTCGCGGAGAGAAAAACGATCAAGAGCACGCATAATCCGCACTCTCCGATCTTCAACGGGCTCAACTGGCCTGCACTCAGTGCAGCCGAGGGTAATTATCACGAAACGCCCACGAAGTAGAACACTGCTGTATATACCTCCATTGCAAGCTACACATACTCGGGGACTGTATCGTCGCAATTTGCGGCCGTTCGCTCGCGCTGCCCTAATTCAGTGCGACTGCACCTCTACATTTCCCGAGGAGATTATCACGATTGTTTACGGGCTATACGCGCCCTTTCGCGAAACTGCAATCCGAGTTCTTTGCCGCCTGGCAAACATTTGGTCTTTCTTTATTTTAACACTGGAGACTCTAACGCGCAAGGCTATTTTCTTTTATTGAATTTTCCTACGTTTGGAGAGAGAAACTTAGTGTAAAAGCTAGAAAGCTCATGTTTTGCTTGGCTCTCATTAGTCGGTTAACAAGGAGGAAAAAAAATTCTCAACAAATTGTCTCTCTCTCTCTCTCTCTCTCTCTCTCTCTCTCTCTCGAATAACGCGTCTTTTTAATCGGGCGCCAAGTGCAGTGCAAACTGCTTCTTTGTAATGCTAATCGAGGCTTTAATTCGCTTTAATTACTCGATCAACACCAGACCGCGTGGCTGATGATCCTAAATTAGGGCCATTCATTTAAAGCTATCAATTCGAAGAATCGCAGTTATTTCACGCTTGCAAGTTCCCTTGGTCGAAATTGCACTTTCAAAAATGCAATGACCTAAATTAGCCTTTATGCCGGAGTTTGTCGTGCGTGCGGCTGCTTTGTACAGTCACATGCAGCCCATATGTTTGTTTTATCCGACTTGGAAAATTCATGAGCTTGGGTAAAGCAAGCAATTAAGCACTTGAATTACTGATCGAATTATTCTCGAGAGCTGTGCAACTCGAATGTTATTTGATTGACTTTGCAGACTTGCTTTTATTATTTAACCTCCTCCAAATCGATAGGAGAAGCTAATAGACTGCAGGCAGATGGCATTACAGAGGGGCAAGCCGTGTAGGCAACGATCAGCGTTTTTGCTTGCATGTTACGGACCTAAAAAGACGCTCACGAAAAATATACGCGACGACAGGCTCGCGCGTCTACGCTCCAGAGCGAAGACTAGCAGGAGAAGAAAAGAAATGAGTCTCCCGTATACGCTGGGTCACCGGATTATCTGCGCTACACACGCAGCCACGGGGGCTCATCCCCCTTCGCGAGGCTCCTGCACACTCCTTGTACATGTGTGTGCGCGCGCGCGTCTACACACGTATGCGCGTGTACAGAGAAAATGAAAAGGGGAAAGAGAGTATCACCGCGGGCGAGGAAGACAGCCGTCGCACGGAAGTGCAACGCCGGATTACACGTACAGCGTGTACTGTACACGGCGCCTTACATAAACACGCGCAGAGCGCGCACATTCATCTCTCTCTCTCTCTCTCTCTCACGCGCGCGCACGCTTTTGTGTCTTTGCCCTCTTGGATGGCTATACTTACACGTGCGGTGGAAAGGTGGGTACGTTTGCGACGGGGAGAGTCGCATTCCTGCGAAGAATGGAGATTCTGACCCACTTCGGGAAGTCTATTGCTCTGCTCTTGTTGCAGTTATTTATTGCTACTTGGGGTGGTGGGGGAGGAGGGGGGGGGGGAGGGAGGGACAAATTTTTTTCTTTGTTTCTTGCGAGGGGGAGGGGAGACCAGAGAGAGTAAACCTTTGTTGGCTTAATTATGCTATGATGGGGTGAGAATGGCTGTTATAATTTTATTTTCTACAGTTTTTATGTTAGAGGTGCAAGGGGATAAATGGCGTTGAATTGTGATTTTGTCTAAAGTTTACAGAAACGTCGAGCGATTTCTAGCTTATCTCGTTTTGAAATGAAATCTCACCAAAGTCAATAAAAGTCAATATGGCAAATATATTTTATTTTTGTTAATTGTAAATTTACAATTCAATGTGTAATAATAATTTTTTAATTAAGAATAGATTCAATAAACGGTATTGACCTACTGGTTATAGCGGCTTTGGTATTGAACTACAGCGCTGTTCTAGTAAATGCACGCCATACATTTTTTCCCATACAGTGTTTTCATTCGGGCGACTACCTACGACTTCCGCTGCTTCGAGACAGATTTTTCTGTACCACACTTGAAAGTTCTAGTTTCATCAAATAAATGATTTGTAATTTAAAAAAAAAGTATTATTTTAAAAAATCCCTTAAAATAGTCGCACGAAAAATAAGTTTTCGTTTTGTATACCATCAATATTTTGGAAGAATTGAAAAAGGAAACGCATTAAAGTACCTAATGCAACCACTCAAATATTTGAATGTATAAAAAAGGTAATAAAATTGTTTCCCTGACCAACGGCTACGAAACAGACTGAACCACGAAATTTTTCGAGAAAAAATATTGAAAAAAAATATGGGCTGAAAGAGGCTCGAAGACCCAGGCCTCTTGTGTTGCCGCGTGAATAATTCCGGGGGCTTGCATTCTTCTCGCACGCGCGTAAAAGAATCTTTAGTTATATGCGGGGATCCTTCTTCTATCTTTGCTTTTTTCCGAGGGTCGAGGGGATAAGCCTCCGACAAAAGAAGAGAAGAAGAAGAAGAAGCAGAAGAAGAAGAAGTAGAAGTATAAGAGGAAGGTGCGGGGAGCGTAGCACCAGGAACGAGCTAAGACGAAAGTTGGCCGACGATGCATGAAGAAGAGAGAGCCAGGAGAAAAGTATAGGTGCTGCGTACGGAGGGCCTGCTGCACGTGATTGACCAGGTGCGAGGATTTCCAATATCCAGAGGTCGACGCTCTTTGTTTGATTTTACGAGAGTATAAAGATAACATTTTTGAAATCGTCATATTCGGTTGATTCGGCCGTGTTTTCCTCGTGAAACTAAGGCTAGTATTTTCAAAGCGACCAAACGTCGTCCACTTTTAAAATCTACGTTTGTAAAAATATCATGAATTATAGTTCAAACAAATTGTGATAAATTGATTTTTTCGTTGTTATAGTTATATTGTCTACTGAACGTATACACGCTCATTCACGCATTAGCTTATACTATCCGCAAGATTTCAAACAAACGCAAATAGATGGAATTTCATTTAGTTTTCAATCAGTTTTAAATCCTTGGGACAGCGCAGAAATCAATGGCACGGTATCTTTATCTTAAGCTTGAAACATAAGAACCAAAGATCAAGAATAATAATAAATAATATTTAATAAACTTAAATTAAGGATAGTTCAAATTGATTTTTGAAGGTACTAAATTTTCAGATTGTCACGTTCTTGGCCCTCCTCGACCGATGCTCAAGAGGAAAAAGCGTAAATTTTCAAAACTGTATCGTTCACGTGTAGCGCAGCTTCGCGTGAAAGCCGACGAAAAATTGTGCGCACGTATTGCAGAAAAGGGAAAAGGTCAAGTGTTTGCTCTGAAAACAAACACGAAACGAAACAGCCTCTCTCCGTCTCGTAGACTAGTGCGAAAGATAGAGGATCCGACTGCAGCGCGGTGCAGCAGCGCGAAAAATGCAGAATTCAATTTCGAGTCGAATTCGCGGTGGCTCCGGTGAAGGATTTGCACAGTGCCGGTATACATAGTGCAGGGGTAGCCCTCGGAATTCACGCGCGCTCGCGACTCGCGAATTCCTCTCGCGTGTCTTGTCAGGAGAGGGGAAGAGCGCGCGCGCACGAAAGGCTGCTTATGGCGCACACACGGATTTCAATTTCAATTTGCATCCTTAAGCCCGAGCGCGTAGCTGCCGTCAAAAATCACTTCAATCAACGGCTGTTCGCCAACGAGTTTTTTCCCTCCTTTCGCCTCCTTTCCAGCTTTGCCGTTCTGAAAAGCTTTCGAAACTTGTTTCCCGAACGTCAGACTTTGGCCTCGGAAATGTTTGATGGCACAGAGGAGAGATATGGTATTATACAAAGGATCGGTTTCGCTCCCGGGACTATGTATACCTTCAATAGTTTCTTACATATATGAAATAACTTTTATGTCAATTAAATGTGCGAGGAAAAAGTAAAAAAGCAAATTATCAAACAAACTACGAGAGCAACGGTTGACTGTGTCGCTAAAAGAAAAATAAATATTCAAAGCCGAGAAAAACATCGCCACACAGTCGTTTGTGTAAACGCTTCTTGAAAGATGACAGATCTGCAAGTTGATCGAATAGAAAATAATTTAAAATTCACGCACGAGTTGATTAATTACATTCACTGCAGTTCCGACATGTCGGCAACATCTTTTATAGCGAGTTGTGAATATTGTGCGCGTGGAGAAACTGTAAAAGAAAAAAAGGAGACAAACAACTGATATCAGGAAAATATCCGTTTCACTTTAGCCCAATAATATTATCATTATGCACATAATTAATTCTTTTTGAATATACGTACTTCGGAAACTTAAAAGCATAAATATTTTATATCTAAAAAATATTTCGAAATCTCTGAAATTTAATTTTTTGGAGCTGCTTTGAACCTAGTATGCCACCAAGATATAATATAAAAAGCGTTTAATTACTTTTTACGCTATTCGTAGGATTCCGAGAACACGATATAACAGATGAAACGGATTCAAAATATTTCTGCACACTAATTGTTATACTATCAGTTTTTGTATGAATGTAGAGATTTTGATTTTATTCAACAAAACGTTCTAAAAAATCAAAACTCAAACAAATTTCCTGCTTAAACAAATCAACATCCCAACATTCATATCAAAACTAACGTATTTTATTTTTACAAATTGTAAATTTATATAACACTTGCTTATTACGTAAATACTATAACAAGCAAGTTGAGAAATTTTGTCAACATCAAAAAGTTATATAAAACTGTCTGTTCTGTCTTGAAGATATTACAAGCTCAAAAGAAAATCATCAAAAATTTAATTTAAGAGTTTTTTTAGATATCTTTTTTAGATATAAACTCTTTCAATTAAAATTGACCACGAAATTTTGAAGTGCATTTTTAGTTTCAGATTTTAAACGTGGCTTGCAAAGCAGATTCTGACATGCACTACAAGCTGAAATGCTACAATGTATGTAGAGGTCCGACATGTCGTCTTTTTCTTTGCACGTGCGCTTTCGGAAAGTAGTTGCCTATTGCTGTTGCTACTACTGCGGTACGTATTAATTATAACGAGGAGCGACTAGCTCATAATGTATAATGGTAAGGGAGGCTAATTTCCCTGCAGGCTCCTGCGCTGTAAAGAGACTTAAAGTTGACTGTTTTGTAATCATTTTTTGCCGTTCTTGTAATATATTAGTTGCTGATATAGATATTGCTTGCTTCTTTTTTACTCTTACAGTGTCATTAAAAACGTTGGCAAGGTGTCTGATAAAAGCTTGACGGTAAATATGCTAATTAATTTGTAAAAAATGAGATAGTTTTTGTGAGAAAAAGATCAATTTTGGAATAGTCTGAGTTTCATTTAGATCAATGTATTATTTATTTCTTAATTTGCCCCCCAAATAAATATATTCTAAAAGCAAACGCGGAATTTGAAATATCTCGTTTTTTTAAAAATATTTTTCGAATTAGAGTGTCGGTCAAAACTTAAACAGAAGTTGCCTCAAAAACAACTTCAAGCAATTTAGATTTGCATGCAAAGATGTAAATGATAAAATACAATAACATGAAAGTATACTTACTGTTATTAAGAGGCGCGTTAGCACCACGATAGCAAGTATTAAAGTAAGCAATATATGTTCAGTGTGCCTTCAGGGGGCAGCGTGACCCTTTATTCTTAAATATAAGACTTCTCTGTGCATCTTTAGCAACTCTGATGGGAAGGAGGGCGTAAATGTTGGTCCGGGTATGGTATATACTATACTATACATACATACATACATACATACATATAGAGACTGCGATTCTTTCAAGTTTCGGATTATTCCGGCTCGTTTGCCCACGGCTGTGGCAATTTTTTGTCCCCATCTCTCATCCTCGTTGTTTTGGATAATTACTTTAGAGACTCGGGCGGCTAGACGACCAGCGAAATTGTGAAGTATGATACGCTCTTTTTTCATCAGTTGCTCGCTTTTATCTGCTTATTTAGATCGTCGTGAATTTTAAATAGACACATCATAGTCAATTAAAAATTCAAATTTTATGCCACAGTGAATACAGCAAACTGATAACTAATTATTTCGCTAACTAATAATAAAAATATCTTATGCAATCATCTATTACATTGCAAAATTTCTAATTTGACAGTTAAAACTTCATATCTACAACATAATTCGTAGTAGTTTTCCTAACAAAGATTTATCAATCAATTTTTTCCGAATGACCATTTTTACCAAAATAATTTTTTTCCAAATAATGAGAATTTTGAGAGGTTTCCAGACAGAAATGTGCGAATAAAATTTTTAATTGCAATAACAAATCTAAAACAGCCAAAAAATCCGATTTCTTTCAGTTTTAGAATAAACAACATTGCAAAGGTCTGCAGTCGAATCACATGAAAGAGAATCAATTCCCTATAACATTCGCGTATAACTTTAATAGAGAAATGTAACTAGTCGTCACCAGCGAAAATTCGTTCCCGTAATTCTATTTACCACAATCCCTCCATCCTTTTATCGTAACCCGCAATCACTGTGGAATTCTCTCTCTCACTCTTCTCTCTCTCTCTCTCTCTCTCTCTCTCTCTCTCTCTCTCTCTCTCTCTCAAAAAGACATCAAGGACCACACCACGTCATCACATCTGTTCGGGCTTGTCCTCCATTCATTTTCTGAAAAATCGCATCTCTCTCTATCTATCTGTATACCTGTGAGAGCCGCAGGTGCGCAGCTTTTCACGTAGGTCTAGTCGGATTACGCAAGGCATCTGGCGAGCGTCGGTCGATGAAAGGACCAAGCTAACGCTTCTTCCTTCTTATCTATTTCTCAATATCTTGGCTTGTAAATAGGCCTGGGATGTGCATTTGGAGCTAACGAAATCAACTGCGACGCTTTTGATACGATGCGAGCAGGCGATATTGCGGGGAAGTAAATTGTGATAAAACAGTGCGAGGCTTATCTTCAGTTTATTTTCTACCTCGAAGGGCGTTTTCAGTTTTATGTTATTAATCACTTTGAACTGTACATACTATACAACGCATTTCTCAAAGGATTTTTCAATGTTTGAAAAAGCACGTGGGTGCGCAGCCTTTCACAAAATCAATCCTCCGCTATCTGACAAAGTGTAATTTCAGAAATTTTAACAATGAAATTCAACTCGACAAACAACTGATCCATCGCGGATTTTGCATTCGTAGCTATGAATCGATTGTGCATATTGTTGTGCTTCGCTGTCATTTGCAAAACGAAAAAGTTCATTTTACATTTCGGCCTCGCCGATCGGAGCAGTCATTAACTGGAACGAGAATAACAATCAATGCGCGCTGGTTTAATAAATTGGAAAAGGAATAAAAGAGCAGTCATCATATTTTTCGATTCCGCTGAAATTACCGCGAAAAATCCAGCAGCCATTGTTATCGAAAAATGCAATCTTCGAACGAATGCGGCTATCTAATCTCGCTAGGATCGCATAATTTCTCTCGATCTTTATCCGGGACGTGTTGGGTCCGCATTGGACGTCGCGGCGAAATTCTCGATTATCTTTCCGCGATCGCGATCAGCTGAAAATTTACGAGCGCGCGCACATAGAAACTCGCGCGGTCGCGCGATGCCAAGCGAGCGTTGATCGAAAAACTTTTCTGCAAGCGATTTTTCTTGTTTGCTTCGTGTCACTACCGCTGCTAAGGAGCTTATTAAATGTTATGGTGACGGGAAGATCGGAATTTGAAAAGTACGATGAGATCCGACAGGTTTATGTTGCATGCGTGAGGTTTAATTTCAAGTTTAATTGAGTGCCGTACGGGAGAAATATTAGCAATACGTCCGAGCTTACGAGATTCAGCTATTTGCAATGCACATAAATAACACGCTTGCCTTGCTTGTATTTAAATAAAAATAAAGTTTACTTATTATGCTTTGTAATGAATAATAAGATAGCTTCTATAAAGCAGATCAAATGCGAATTACGCAGTATATATACTGATTATACAGATAAACAGTATTGCAACAGAAACTATTATTTTTTAAGTGAAAATACTATAAATTACCTATCTAGTAGGTGAAGAAGTAGTATAACTTTTACTCTGAGATAAAGTTTAATTCTCATAAAATTCAAACGGAAAATATACTTGACATAAGTTAAATTTTTCTTACAGAGCAACAGCTTAACTTAGATTGAAGCAATTAAACTTTACATCAATCCGGCTTTAGAAATGAAAACAAATGAAACCCATTTCTGTTACTACAAATTTTGTTAATAGTTGTTTAAAAATATTCATCACATTCATTGCCATTGTATTATAAATTGTTAGTGCTAATGGAATTCAAAGTTTGATAATTATGATCACTCAAATATTTTTCCACACTATTCCATCATCGAGCGATAGAGTCATTATTAAACAAATTATGATCACTCATTTAATTGGCGTCTATAATATAATATCCCACTAATAAAAAGTCATGACCGGATGTTTTGAAGCCGCTGAAGACGAATTGTGATTGGCTGATATTGTGCGCGTGCGTCCAGACTCAAGAGCCAATATGTTAATGTATCATGGTTCATGTGTTTCCGGTGAATGCGTTAGTTTCAGGTTAGAGCGCGCGAAGCCCGCTGATGTTGATCTAATATTCTAGCCTAATATAATAGCACAAAAGATCTGCATGCAAGAAGAGCGCAGGTGCAAGAAATTGAGAAAGATTTGTCTTTATTTTATGCACAATAGAATCGACAATGGGTTCATGAGCTCTTCATATATAGGTATACCTATGCACAGTTCGATAAGTTCTTTTTAAATATAAAGATAAACAGGATAAACCGTACTTTAAAAAATATCTTTTAAAAGAGAAATAATTCTTCAAAATTTTCAAAATAAAAATCGACTTTGCGATTATTTCAAGTATTTTTGAGTACTATTAAATTATAAATAAATTGCAAGAAAAATTAGAACGCGCGAAGCGCGCTGCTCTCGGTCTAGTGCTCTTATGAAAACTGTGTATATTAATTTCATAAATTAAAGTTTTTAATTATAATTATAAAACATATAGAATCTCAAATTACAAAAATGAATAGGAAAACAGGAAATATAATTTAAGAAAAAGTTTTATTTAAACGCATATGAATTCAGAACAAAACATGCAAAAAGATTTGACATTTTTGACTTATAACCCTTTGGTCATGAATTTCGTAATTTATGTTTCTGAATTTTTCTTTTATCGTTGACGATGAACAATTTTTTAAACCATTTTTTCTCGTTTTACGTTTCTTTCAAAATTACCGTCTATTTTGTATGCATAAAAAATATTGCTATTATATCCTACGCATTCTTCAATTCGAAATTAAGATTTTCTAAAAAAAAAAAAAATTCAACCATTTTAAATAATGTCTGTCATTTTGATAAAACGCCCTTACCTATCATCGTCGACGTATCTACCCTGTAGGGATTTTATTTATTAGAATTCAAGAGAATCTATTCATAACAAAATTTACATTTGCTCTTCAAGACCTAAACTTTACGTATAGTAGGATATAGTTGAATTCATATCGATACAAATTGGGATTACTCATAAAACCTAATAAAAGTTTGCAATCAATAAAAATTGGAATGGAAACTTTCAAATGGGTGAAAAAATCGAAATTTTCATTTTCAAAAAGGAAAATTATTACCATCTATGGAAAAGACAAGGAACTTAAGTTGAATAACAGCATTAATTTTACATTTTTTAAAAAAATATGTTTTTTAATTACCTTTTACTACGGAAAAATGACTGCGAGGTAACATTGAACACTTTCCTGTTTTTTCTACTTTCTTTATTTCCTATTAACAATATTGAAAATATGTATTTTATCTATACCTATTTCGATACAAGTTATTTTATTGCACTGAAAAACTCTACACAGAAATTTTCAATGCGATAAAATAACTTGTGTAGAGTTTAGCGGTGTAGTAAATTTGATGTAGAGTCCTTCCGTGTAATTATTATCTGTCTGCAGTTTTTCTGTATAGAATTTATTTGTGTAGGGTTATTCCGTGTACTGTGCAGGCCGATTTTTGTATACTGTTTGTCCGGTGTCGATATTGGTCAATATTCTGTCTTTCAAATCAATTGGCTCCTCCTTGATGCTTTTGAGTAAAATGTTAAAATTCCTACTTTCGTACTACACGTCTACATAAAGTCCAGTATCCAGCAGCAGGCAGTAGCAGTATCAGCAGCAGCAGCAGCAGCAGCGCAGCACTAACCGTCATCGTCCCACGAAAATCATTGTACCCAACGCTTTCTCATTGTCATCGGCTTGAAAGCGATAATAAGAAAAGAACGTGAAAACAGTGAAGGCTGTGCGCATACCGGGCGGAGGTAGAAAATCCATAAGAATAATCGCATAGAGTGTCGAAGGGAAAAAGAATCATTTATCGCGCTCTGATCATCTGGCCGTCCGTTGTATGTATAGCACACCATTTCTCAGTTTTCATTGTCCGAAGGAAAATTTTCACGTCACGGCTCGTTTGACTGGGGAAAATTTTTGGGACAGCAGCCGGCGTTGAAGCCTTTGCAGAATCAACGTAATTAATGGCGAGCGACACCACACTTTGTTCAATGGCGTCGATGATTTAAATTTCTCTTTTCCTCGAGGGGTGAACCTATGATACTGCTGCTGCTACTGCTGCTACTGCTGCTGATGAAGCGCAAAACAAAGGCCCTACTGGAGATATGCTTGTTTTACTTTGCCTTTATTTAGACTCTTTTTTTCTGTGTACGGCGTGCTTGTGTCTGCGGTATAAGCGCTTTATTTATGGACCAATTTTCGATCACTTTATAGTGTACGTGAGCACACCAGAATCTACAATTATTATTTTAAAATCTTTGATAATAATGCAGATCACGATCCAATCGACTTTATTTTATTATTGAAAAATATACGCGTTGTTTTCACTGATCGTTTATTTTTATCTCGTATTATTTTTATTTTTATATTCGAATAATGAAAACCGAACTCATTTGCAATATTTGATGCAGTTGAAACATGTAAACGAGAACGAAAATCCTTTTCAGAATGCAAAGTAAGCTTATTATATTTACGCGCAATGCATTTGTACTGCAATCGAAATATTTGATATAAATGTTAAAGATATATTAGTTTAGTAATGCTTAACTTTAATGTTGACAATATCACGTTATTGATAGTACTAAAATTCTCATTAATTGTTGTGAACATGGAAGCTTAAGCTCTTAACGTAAAGGTTGATCCACTTAACAATCAAGTAATGGTTTACGAGGGTATATTTTGTACTCATAATTTAGTTATGGGTACGGTTATTGCGGCTTTTATGATTATTTTGTCAGAAACTATTTACATGTAATTAACAAGTTAAGGGGGTCTAAAAGTTAATTTAAAATTCAAACTGGGTGCCATAATATGGCGGATGAATACCAATACTTTGTGGCTGTAACTATATAATGATATGCAAATTAAAATAAACGACGAGATGATTACAAATTTAAAATCAGGTTCTTGATATCTTTTCATTCAGGTATCATATTAAAATATAAACTTGGATCTCCAAAAAATAATGTATTTCTGCAGATGTATTTTTATGTAAGTTACTTTTTCGCCAACTAAATAGTGAAACCCTGTGAAGCAGAAAAAGCAAGTACTTAAATTTCTCGGAGAGCATAATGAGTAGCGCAATGAATCTTGAATTAAACAGACTTTATCGAAAGCTTCGCAGTAGCCAAATCCTCCTGCTAGTGAATGGATCGAACTCTCGGTAAAAGCATCGTAGCAGTACAATCCCCAGTAAGTCCATAAAAAACATTTTGCCGGATCGAAGCGTCCGCCTGTATGAATCACCGTTTAGCCAGGACCGACCACGCGCGCGTCCGATTCATTTTTCACGGCTGCAGCAGCCCCCGAGAATGATACAAACGTCGATTTTCCGGGGGAAGAAGTGAAGGGGAGCGAAGCGCGTATATATCCTCTTCACTTAGTTGTCGCGTTTTTGTGAGCCTGTTTTCTTCGGCTGCGCGACAAGAGAGAGAGAGAGAGAGAGAGAGAGAGAGAGAGAGAGAGAGAGAGAGAGAGAGAGAGAGTGAATACAATGGCTGTCCGCCGCCAGATCGACTGGTGATAAATTTGACTGGTTTCTGCGGGCCGCGTGTGAATCAATGGGGTGGGATGTACGCTGAAGCATTGAATGTCTTTGTACGAGAGTTTAATGACGAGTACTTGGCCTTTTTTGCTGCTGGGGTCGCGGCTTGTGCATTTGAGTACCTTTTTTCTGTTCAGTCGTGTATAGGAATATCTCTTGTGTTTAGACGAAAACTAAATTTGAAACTTCTTGGGAACTATTTCAATTTTTTGTTGTATTTTTCAATCGTTACCTATATGTTGAATTTCAAAAAATAAATGCACTTTTCTTTGCTCTAGAATTCGCAAAAAAAAAATTTTAAGCTAGAGCTTTCGAACCAATGGGACTTTCTTCTGTAAGCCAAAAGATGATGAAAAATGCTGAGGAACATGCGAAATATCAAATATGAAAATTTAACATGGGGAGCATATGGTGGAAAAAGAAAAAATTGGCTATTCGGATTTTTTAATTTTTTTTTAATGGGTACAACGTTTGATCAGAGCATCGAAACTTGGCATATTTTTTTTTTAATTAAAGTTCTTTTGTAATACTTTATTATAGTGTTATTCGAATTTTTATTGGTGCCTTGGGAACATTCATAGTTGTTATTATTCCAGTGTTTTGACGCATTAATTTCCTGGAAAAAAAGCGTAAAATAGCTCAGAAATATGGTTACTAGTCATTTTTCCCATGTTTCTCTGCACTTTTGACTATCTTTCGGCTCACAGAAGAAAGTCTGATCGGTCCGAGACCTCTAGCTTTAAAAAGATTTTTTCGATTTCTAGACTCAAGAAAAGTGCATTTTTTTCATTGAAATTCGACATATAGGTAAAACGATACGTTGATAATTATTGACAATTGTGAAGTTAGACTTGCATGATATTGGATTTGATTTGAAGGTGATTTTTAAATATTTTCCTTGAGACGATAAAATGTACATAATAGTATTACGCGAACTATGTCTAAAAAAATGAAATGTTTTTGCAGTATATGATATGAAAAAATTAAACGATAAAACAATTTTTATATTAATTATATATAACTGCTAATTAACTATATAACATATAGTTAATTAGCATATATAGTTATATAGTTATAAGTTATATAGTTGGTTGTTATAAATAGTTATGAGCAGTTACAGAAGCAAAGAATGCATCAAATTCGACTCAATATTCGTATTTGAACAGAGTATTCGTTTATAGATTCGTTTGGGATGATAAAATTTGATTAATTTCTTCTTGATGGTCATAATTGTACATGTTATTGTTGATAGCAATTAGTAATTAACGTATACAAATGTAAATCTAATTAAATTTTAAAAATGTTATTTTTATTTCTAATTTATCAATTGTTATTTTTCGGCACAAAAATTACGTACAGCATATTCATTCTAATCTTTCTTCTCATTAACTTGCTGAATAATGACGATAGTAATAATAAGAGCCATAATTTTGAGCCGTATTTCACAATATTTTGGTTTTCTTCTATAAAAGAATATATTTACAATTATTCGAACTTGCTAAGAAATGCAGATATGTAGAAATACACCAGAAAGTAGCACACAACTTGGTCCAAAAGTTGCAATTTTTTTTTTTTTTTTTTTTTTTATCGGACCATGTTAGTTTTGTTTGGTAGCTCATTTCAAACAATAAACCGTTATGTGCCCAGTCGAAATCCTATGTCAACAAAGAGCTACAGGCAAAAAATAAAAAAAAAAAAAACAAAAAATGACCGCGATTTTTGCTCTAAAAATTAAAAAAAGGCCACTTACAGGTTCCCTGTAAGTCGGGACGCATGTACACCATATCGGGGACCACTGGAACTTCGACGTTATAAGACACTTAAGTATATACATAGAGGTGTATGCAAACATAGAGGTGTCGCAATGACAGAAAAGCCGAGAGTCGGGATCGAACCCACAACTTCTGAATCACGAATCCGACACTCTGCCTACTGAGCCGTCTCCACTCTCTTGTTAAATACTCTATTGAATCATACATTCATTCATAATTAGATCAGTTTCTCAAAGAAAAATATAAAAGAATATATGCTCATTTTAATCTAAGAAATTAATGAATACATAATGAATATAAATAAATGAATAGTTATAAGATTTTGTGAAGCATGATTAATCCGTCAAAAAACCGCAAAATGTACGCATTAATTACATTCATTTATAATTGTGAAATTCAATTGAAAACATAAGCATACAACAGTTCAATTGTCTGCAATAAAGGCTATACTTCAATCGTGAAAATTTCACGAAAACCAAATTTTTGCAGCTATCCTCTGAGAACAATGTGTCAATATAGGTACTTTAACAGTATAGCACAGCAGCGTGTAAAGTAGATTTCGCGCCTTTTTTATTCCCGTCGCCCTTTTTCTCGCGCCGTTCGGGTTCACCGCGCCCGAATGCGCGCTAATTGACTATTTCTCATGTCAGCGGGCTGTTTTGCTTTTTCTTACGTGATTTGTTGCACTCGTTCCTTTTTGTCGTCGAGCTGAGATTTACGAGCTTTAAAATTTAATGTAGGAAAATCATCGAAGCTCTCTCTATTTTTTATTTATTCATTTATTTTTTATTATTGTTTTTTTAATTACAATCCTTTTAGCCATAGCACCTTCTTGGTTCAAGCGCTTTTCAGCTTCCATTAAAAAAATATCGAACAACGATTTTTCACGCGACACCACGCACTGCACAGTGTACACAACCCACACAAGCAGATATATAATAAAGCGAAGCGGAGAAATCGCGGCAACGAGGACCTACTAAAATGCTGCAATCCCAGCATTTGTCGGCGTTGCTTTATGGCAAGCTCTTGAGAGGTAAATCCAACGCGTATAATCTCGATACTTGTGTTCCTGAATAAGCTCGTACTGAAGAATATAAACGTGGATTGCAGACTACTGCGGCATTAGAATCTCTTGAGCTGCATTGGTTTGTTTTTTGTTTTATTTCCAGACTCGATACTGTCTCAATTTTACATAAAATAACGACTGTTTTGCCTTCCATTATTTAACGAGTAATTTAAAGAATTATGGAAGCCAGACTTATATTGCGGCTTATTGTAATTTGATTTATATTATTGATTAAACGCAAATTGGTGATTTTTTCTTCTGCACTTCTGAAATAAAAATTTTTTAAATATCAAATGCCTTTTAAGCTTCATTGGTCGAATTATATCGTCGAGTTTTTTTCGACATCGTCTTTATCCAATATTAAGCAATTTTTTACTTAAATTAAGGTACTAATTACATTAAATACAAAATCAGCATTAGAAGGGCATTTTATTTGTACTTCAGAGTACCTATAATTATTAGCGTTAACGATAATATTATCGATCCTATTATTGTTCTTACGACTAATTTATACTAGTAATAATAGGGTGCGAGCTACATCAAATTCAAAGCAGTTGCGTGCAAAATGTGCTCTGCTGTAGGTACGCATCAGTCAATTAATGGTATGTTTTGAAAAAAAATCTGAATTCCTGTTTTCAAATAGTAGAGCGTCATTTATAAGTTTTGTTTTTTATATGTATCTCTAAATTATTATTATGAAGAACTATGTTTACACTTGTCAAAAAAAGACGTTCTACAACTGGATGCATAATCAGAACTAGAATGGCTTAAGATAGAGTTTTAAAAAAATCCTCTCATTCTCGACAGGATAAGAAAAGCCGTCCTAAAATAACGTATGACCCGGTCGCGTCTCCTAAATCTAAAAATAGGCTAAACACGCGTAAACAGATCGTAAACCGCTTACGCGGTACATGCCGCGCCGAGTAGAATCAACATACAAACAAGCTCGTGTACAGCATTTACGGCTTGGCATACCGTAAAACATATACAGCCGCTAAACATCCCCGCAGTATCGAAGAAACAAATCGGCCCTCGCAAATCACGAGCTGACGGCAAAAACGAGTCTCTCTACTCCAAGCGTAACAGCGTCAAAAGTACACGACTACAAAACAAGCCTTGTTCCTCCAACGAGCGAGTCGCGATAAAGTCTACTGAGACGTATAGCTAGGATGAAAATGAGCTTCCGGTAATGAATTCTCGTTTATTCAGAACAAATCCTTTTTTTTCCTCGAATTTATTTACAAGTTAGTCTCTCTTATCCGAAATGCATGTACACCACTTAGGGGAGAGTCATCCGGCCATCATGATTACGCATAGTGCAATTTTGAAGTGGATTTTGTTTCATTACTCAACAGTCAGGAAAAATCTATACGAGCAAAAATTGACTCACGATCAAAATTGTCATTTCAGAAACTGATGTGTTTACTTTAGTTAAGATTTACTTTAAGGAAGGAACGAAAATTGGCTTTGAAAACATTTTCTAGTGTGTGAGTATAAAAGGTGCCATGAACGAATTGTATCGATTAACATATAATTTGTCCTTTTATATACGACGCACTAGTAAGGTTTCGCCCCGTGCTCGCTTCGCTTGCCAATCCCACAATATTTCGTTTTGACTTAGTTTTTTATTTTTTAAATAGATCTAGAATTTTAATTTTGCTCACACAGTCTTTTTGAGCTCCGAATTCTTTTTTTGATAGTTTTTTAATTTAAGCTGGATCCGGCGAATTGTCGAGTAGGCTAGACAAAAAATAAAAATACCTTCTAAAATTACAAAATTCAAGCTTCTTTTAAAAATTTTAAAAAGATTTTGGTTACTGATGATATAGAAGAGAAAAAAATATATACTTTTACATAGGCTCTTATGGAGTAATTTCAATCAAGACACAAAATGGCGAGATTAACATGAAACAATATTAATTTTAAAGTAATTCGAGAATCGTAGATTATAATTACATAAAAAAATATATTGCTTACCGATCAAATACAAGAGGAATCTTGATTTATATCTTAGAAAAAACCAGATGCCTGTAAAGTCATACGAGTTCAGGGCCGGCTCACTAGTCAGGACTAATAAAGGCCCCCAACGTTGTGTATATGGATGTCTTATTGTTATTTGCTGTGTATTATCATGTGTATTTTCTATATCAAAGTATTTTCTAGGCAACACTAAACGATTTTAATATGAATACTCGGATTTAAAATAGATAATTATATTTCACCTACTGGGCCCCTTGATGATACGGCCCATCATGCCCGATCCACCTTAAATGAAAAGTATTTTTTGCATAAATTGTTTCTTTATGTAACTATGGATTCAACCATTCTAGAAACATTTCCATGGTTGATGTAGAACAAATAGAGCAATACAGCAATCATGAAAAAATATCAAATGAAATTTAAAATCAAGCAGGAAATAATGGGGGCGAGAAAAAAGTAAAAGTATCCTTGTTAAAAATAGAATTAACAAAGGAGTACAGAATAAGGGTTTAAAGGAAATTCAAAATAAAAGTTTAAGGGGTGTTGAAAATGAGGGTTTCAGGGATTTCCAAAATTAGGATTTCTCATGCAGGGGTGGCCAAAATGTGAAGGGTAAAACGAAGTGAGAACGAGAAAAGTGGAAGTGAGGAAGAGGAGAAGGGAAGTGAGAAGGAGGTGAGGAGAAGTGAGAAGGGTGCGAGGGGGGAGGGGGGAGGAGCTCCTCGAAACGGTGACATATTTTTGTAATACGGCAAGATCATTTTATTCATAAGTATTTAAATATAAATTTAAAACTTTAAAATGATAAATTATTAAATAAAAAAGGAGGGCAAGAATCTGGTAGTTTTATTATTATTTGATTTCTCTCATTAGATGTAAGCGAATTTATTATTGTTTTCGTCTGCTACATTATGGTGCGACTTTTGATTTTCTAACTTGCGTTTTTTTTTAATTATGAGGAATTACAAAAATCAAGTGACTAATTTGTTTGAAAATGATATAGTAGTGAAACAATTGGAAAATGTTGGAATAATTGTATATACAATCTTTCTGTTATATGGCCGGTCGGTATATGTTTTGCTGCTCTGAAGACGCTTCTGTATCGTGGGTTGTAGTTCTTCAGGGGTGCAATAAACTGCAGGTTCGAGAATCAGACCTTTTTTTTCTGGCCCAAATCTTGTCTGCACTATGCGACATACACATATCTGGAATTTAAAAAGAATGCATTTTTCTTTGGTCTAGAATTCGAAAAAAAATTATTTAAACTAGAGCTTTCGGTTAATCGAACTTTCTTCTACAAGCCAAAAGATGTTAAAAACGCCGAGGAACATGAGAAAAGTTAATAGCAATATATATTTCTGAGCCACCTTTTTACGTTCTTTTTCAAAAAAATTAATACATCAAAATAGCTACGAATGTTCCCGAGGCACCAATAATATTTTGAATTACACAGCTGCAATAAAGTATTGCAAATGAGCTATAATTCGAATAAAAATGCGCCCAGATTCGGTACTCTGATCAAAAGTTATGCCCGTTTAAGAAACAAAATAATAAAAATCCGAATAAACGATTTTTTCTTTTTCCTCCATGCTTCTCTATGTTAAATTTTCATATTCTATATTTTCCGAAATTTTTTATTATCTTTTAACTTACAGAAGAAAGTCCAGTGGGTCCGAAAGCTCTGGCTTCTAGAACTCTAAACCTCTGAATTCTAAACCAAAGAAAAGTGCTTATTTTAAAATTCGAGATATATGCAGTGTGTGTACTGTGTAGATATATTCGTTCCTGACACATTGGCGACAAAATTTTTTTATTTTTAAGATAATTTGTTCCACGTGCAGCTTATGAAATAAGTTTATTCGAGTAAAAAGTATTTACTCGATTTTTGCTTATGTAGATAGGCAGTGACTTTACAGGCATATATATTCAAAAACAATCAGACAGAGGCAAGGTTTGCACCGATCGAAAGCTCAGCATAGAGGGATATTGGCGTGGACTTGTACTGCGGCTATTTTTTTCCAATCGTTGACTTTGTATGGCACGTGAAAACGCGTAGATTTGCTGCAGGTTCGCGTACATTCAAAGGAAGCTATTATATCGGAATCAGCGACCGGAAAAAAATCACTGTGCACGTGGCACGCTTTTCATTGTCATTCACAACACACGAAATCTATAATTGCAACTGAATCTCCCGTTCGGAGAAATGCCGCTCGACTATGCGGTATCGGACGCATCCGCATGACATTATACAATTGCTCTTTCTCTTGGCTATA
Source organism: Philotrypesis tridentata (assembly GCA_018906965.1). NCBI lineage: Eukaryota > Metazoa > Arthropoda > Insecta > Hymenoptera > Pteromalidae > Philotrypesis > Philotrypesis tridentata. The sequence goes on from JACCIB010000063.1 coordinate 750,350, forward strand.
AATTCCCGGCCAACGAGACAGCTCTCGCAAAAAGCGCCAAGAAATAAACGAGAGAAAACTTGCAGGACAATGCTGCAGCAGCAGCGGCGGCGGCGGCAGCGGTCGATCGATCGGCTTGTCGCGTTATAGCGGCGATTTGTATCGTTAGAAGTATGAGGGGCTGAGCGAGAGTGAAAAACGATGGGAGGATTTGTCATTGCAGAGGCGTATAAGCAGGCACGTCAAAATTAACGTAACATTGCCCAGTGAAATATCCGCAATGATTCCCCGCTCTACTGATACATACATGCGTTACCCCTGACTACGTGAATGGCCGAGGGTAATTAGGAAATGTAATTAATTTTTTTCTCGGGGGAGCCTAGACGTATTTTTTCCGATGCAGACGTTTTCTTATAAAAACTTTAATGGCGTAAACATACGAAATTGCTTGCATTTCTCGCATGTACATTCTTTATTTTCACTCTTCGATTATTATAAATTTTAAAATCAAGTATCAAATTTGTCCAATTGTTACTAATTACGCATAACGTAAATGAAAAAGCAGACAGTTGAAATTGTAAGCTGCTACGAGCAGTATTTTCTGATTAACAGCTCTTATTGGATCCGAAAGAAAAACAAAATCCAAGTGATAAATAATGACACAAAAAATAAAGTACAAAGATACGCAAATATCGTGCGAGTAATCCCCTTTATGAGAGTGTTTCACGCTGCATAATGCATCGATCGGATAATGCAGCGCCAGCACACAGGCAATCGAATTATACCTCTCGACTCGGGAAGTCAAGCGTTTCCCTCTCTCTGCCCTCTCCCTCTCCCTCTATCCCTCGCAAACGATAATCGAGTTGTCCGTTTGCTAGACTCGAGGTACGGTCACGGTAATGATTATTTATCTCGATAGTACCCGATAGTGAAGAAGCTGTTGGAATATGCAGTTCATCCGGTAATGTTAATATACTTTACTGCAGCCGTGCACTAGAATAGTACGCTGAAAAAATTACCGTCTACGCACTTAAATTTTGATTTATGTCGACCCATCAAATAAGTACGATAATTACAAGTAATTTAAGTTCATGAATAACGAAATATTCAAGCAAGGTACTATACTACATTACTACATAGTAAATTTAAATAACTTTCGCGATAGGATATGAGCAGGCCTTTGAATCTTCTATAAAATTAACAGCTCCTTTGATGAATAATTTTATTATAACTAAAAAATAATTACCATAATCAATCGTTATAAGGAATTATCTCATTAGAATAATGACACATTTGTAAATACACAAAGAAATTTGAAATAGGAATTTCAGTGAAATGTATTAGCGACGCAAAAATTAATTATTAGCCCTGAAGAAAAGTCAAAATAGACTCGAAATGTCAGCATTGTAATAAATTTTAAATTGGCTCAAAGTGATAGTTCTATTCTCCTTCTATAACTTCTGCAACGCCGAGCGATAGCTGCATTTACAATTTACGCAACGAAATATTACATAAGTTTTATCAACTCTCTCTCTCTCTCTCTCTCTATCCATCTATCTATGTATCTCTCTTTTGATTATTTATTTAATTTCAATTGGTAAAATCAATTCTAATGGGTTTATTAACAAATATGCAAGTAATAGTAGTATTGGGAAAAGAAACAACTTTACAAATTAATTTCTTTTGAAATTTCATAATAATCTGAAATATGTGAAATTTTCCTGAATAAGAATAAGTCTAGATTTAATACAGCATTCGATTTTCAATCATATTATAAAATGAACAAAATTAGGTTCAGAATTAAATAAAGTATATATAATAATAGCTTAAGGGAAAAAGTGTGTGACTTTTAGAAATATGCTTTAACTTAATACTATAAGAAAAGAACATATCAACTTGACCAGTTATACAACTCGTGGACCCATCTATTAGGATAAAATAAACGACCTTCTCCATTTTAATTTCTTTTAATAACGACTTATAATCGGTCCAGTGAATCAAACGAAATTTCCTACGTTCCCGTGGCACACTCGATTGACATAAATAAGTCTTAAGTGCAATCGAATCTAATAGCGATTTTCCCTATAAGGGCAACGAGGGAAGGACGGCGCGAAAATTTCGTCGCGAAAAGGGAAAGTCCGTTTAATCGGCAAATGGTGCCATTCATAATCGGAGGGGAGCACTGGATCTATATACGCACGTTGCGTGCGACGGGACATTTTCATTTCATTATCTTGCGCGCACTCTGCGATATCCGTGTTAATTTGCGCTCCCCTCCACCTCCCCCCCCCCCTCTCTCAGCTGGTATAGTAATACCTACTAAGGACTATATGATGCTGGTTTATCTCAATAAACGAAAGCGAGGTGATAACTAATTTTTTATCTGTTTAACAAATATTTTGTTGCTAGCATTCTGACTTTTCATTTTTTTGTCATCATGTTTATTAAAATGCAATAAAGTATAAAAAAAGTTTGAGTTTTTACAGAATAATACAAGTTTAAAGCACATTTTTTGAAAAATTATTTTATATACCTTGATTATAATCTCATTTTAATAAAATTTGTTTCCCGCGTGCGAAATGAAAAATAAATGTTTCAATATCAATTATAATCAATAATTGCACATGATTTATACTTTAAGACTTATTTTTTAAACTTATAAAATATTTCAAATATCATTTTACTGTTCGATTAAATGCATTAAAATACAATTAAATAAAATTCATTCTCATATTCATCCTAAAATTGATGAATATATACAATTATTGATGTATTTTTATTGTAAATCGAGTACGTAAATTTTTGAATTCATTTCAACCAGATCATGTTCGGATACAATAGCCTTCAGTTGTGCAGAGATGTGCAGCAAGTTCAACAAAACGCTTTCACATTTTTAAATCTAGATAGTGCACAACTACTTGATCTCAAAAAATTTCAAATCAAACCAAGTTATGATATTGACGTTACTTTGAAACTAATTCTTATTTAACTCAAATGAATTTTCTAATTCAAAAGGAAAACCCGCGGAATAGGAAGAATAAATTCCCTTGAAAAATCAATGAAGCAACGAATCACTAGCCTCGAATCCATCATTTTCTCGCCTAACCTTTCACTCACAGACAGATCCAGCTCCCGGTTGGCCTCTCAAATTTTAATTTCTCCCTCCATCTCTTTGACTAATTCATATCGGCTCACCCCAAATGCACATTGCATAACAGTATTCCTCTGAAGCAACAGCAGCAGCGGCGGCGGCGGCGGCTGCGCCTCATAAATAAATGCATGTGTGTGCGCTGGCATAATTCGCAGCGTCATTCTATAGGACAATTTTGACCGTGTCATCCACGCTGGAGTTGCAGACGTATACGAGGAAATCTACGGCCAGGTGTCAATTTTTGGGCGAAAAAGTGGAAGATTTGCAATTTTGAGGGCACACTAACCGGGCTAGGTTTTTTTTACTCGTTAGGGATATACAATACACGAAAATTGACCGAAATACATCCGCGCCCTATGCCAATAAAAAGTTACGGGCCAAAAACTGAAAAAAAATACGCTAATTTTTTTCGCGTTTTTTCCATTCTCCTAAAAATTTAAAAGTAGGCCGTATGTTAAATCAAATTTCTAATCAATTAAAATAAAGTACTTGAAAAGACCTTTCATTTGGATATAAATTTGTCTAAATCGGATGCACTGATCAAAAGTTTCGCATTTTAGAAGTGGATGAACTTGGATTTAAGATTTACGAAAATGACCGCTCTTACCTTTTTTTTCTTAAAATCCTTCTAACTTTTGATTCAAGCATCCGTTTGCAACGTTCAATACGTCAAATTAAAGGTCTGTTTTTGTACTTTTTAATTACTGGGCGGGTTTTTTCTTTTCGCTTATGATGAGCTATATATATACTTTTCAAAATGATCGTTCTTTGAAAGCATATATATAGCACACTACGAAGAAAAAAAAAATTTTAGACTCAATAGCATAAAAGTAGAAAAAGAAAGCTTTAATTTAAGCTATTGAACTTTGAAAACGCATGATTGGATCAAAAGTTATTAGCATTTGAAGAAAGGGAAAAATCTCCGAATTTTCGAAAATCGATTGATTTCATGGAAAAAAAGCGAAATTTGCCATTTTTTAAATCCTTGTGCCTTCCGATCCAAACGACCGATTTCAAAGTTTAATAGCTCAAATTGAAGCTCTTATCTTCTACTTTTTTACTAATTCAACTGAAGTTGAAGTTTCTCGTGCGATAGGCTATATATATGCCTCTGAAAATCAGTAAAAAACGAACAACTTTAGAAGCATATATATAGTCCATGAGATTAGAAAATTTGGATTCTGATCAACTAGATTGAAAGTTGAAGAAAAGAGCTTTAATTTGCGGTATTAAACGTTGAAAACGATTGGTTGGGTCGCAAATCATAAGGTATTAAATAAAAAAAGAAAAACCATTATTTTAACGATTTCTTCCATGTCAAGCTTGACAAAATCCAGAGAATTTTACGTTTCTTCAAATCCTTCTCAATTGCGACCCAACCAATCGTTTTCAACGTGTAATACCGCAAATTAAAGCTCTTTTCTTCAGCTTTCGATCTAGTTGATCAGAATCCAAATTTTCTAATCTCATGGACTATATATATGCTTCTAAAGTTGTTCGTTTTTTACTGATTTTCAGAGGCATATATATAGCCTATCCCACGAGAAACTTCAACTTCAGTTGAATTAGTAAAAAAGTAGAAGATAAGAGCTTCAATTTGAGCTATTAAACTTTGAAATCGGACGTTTGGATCGGAAGGCACAAGGATTTAAAAAATGGCAAATTTCGCTTTTTTTCCATGAAATCAATCGATTTTCGAAAATTCGGAGATTTTTCCCTTTCTTCAAATGCTAATAACTTTTGATCCAATCTTGCGTTTTCAAAGTTCAATAGCTTAAATTAAAGCTTTCTTTTTCTACTTTTATGCTATTGAGTCTAAAATTTTTTTTTTCTTCGTAGTGTGCTATATATATGCTTTCAAAGAACGATCATTTTGAAAAGTATATATATAGCTCATCATAAGCGAAAAGAAAAAACCCGCCCAGTAATTAAAAAGTACAAAAACAGACCTTTAATTTGACGTATTGAACGTTGCAAACGGATGCTTGGATCAAAAGTTAGAAGGATTTTAAGAAAAAAAAGGTAAGAGCGGTCATTTTCGTAAATCTTAAATCCAAGTTCATCCACTTCTAAAATGCGAAACTTTTGATCAGTGCCTCCGATTTAGACAAATTTATATCCAAATGAAAGGTCTTTTCAAGTACTTTATTTTAATTGATTAGAAATTTGATTTAACATACGGCCTACTCTTAAATTTTTAGGAGAATGGAAAAAACGCGAAAAAAATTAGCGTATTTTTTTTCAGTTTTTGGCCCGTAACTTTTTATTGGCATAGGGCGCGGATGTTGTATTTCGGTCAATTTTCTTGTATTGTATGCCCTAACGAGTAAAAAAAACCTAGCCCGGTTAGTGTGCCCTCAAAATTGCAAATCTTCCACTTTTTCGCCCAAAAATTGACACCTGGCCGTAGATTTCCTCATACACGGGATGATTGTCTCTCGCGATCCAGTGATAAAATAGATCGATTCGTCGAGGCAAAGAGCTTGAGTCGGTTGATTGGATGCTTTTCTCGCGGGGTTCGAGCTTTACAGTGTGCGACAAGGTAAGATCGAATGGTCATTAGGTGGATCTTGCTGATCGTGGATGGAATGACCAGGGCGGAGAAAGCGATCATTGTTTTAATGTAGCTACCAAGGTGCAGCTTAGTCATTGCATAGATGCGCTAATGCCTTGATTAACATAAAACAATTTTTTTCAAAGAGCGTAAAGCCACGTTAAGTATGCAGAGAGGTGCAGTAAATTTTTTTCACAGATAGCGTATTTACTTATTTTTACGAGACAGTACGGTAGCATTTATTGCTTCATTAAAACATCTTAAAATTTTTAATAGTTCCATTTGTGGAGTTGCACTTTACCGCACTTCTTGAACATTTTAAATTGGGGCTCTACTGAATTTTCCAAGTTATTTATTTAATAATAATATGTTCTCGAAATTCGCAGATCTCTAAGTTTTCAGCAATTTTTCAAGTAGTTAATTTTCAAAGTATGCCTTCTCGTGGCGCGTAATCGCAAAAAATTCAATTTTTATATATGCAATAAAAACCCGAGATTCAAGAGGCTCAAACAAATAAAAGTATTTTCAATTTTATAAAAATTTACTGAAACCCGAAAATTATCGCAAGGCATATAGCCTAGTCAGTTTACGATGAGGATAAAAAAAAAGGAATCGCACAAGATCGTATCGACTAACAATAAGTCGTGTCTTTATTACCTCAATCAGCTCGATCGGACTCTCAAACTCGTCATCGGCAGGAGCAGCATCTCTTTTCTCCGCGCGTAGGGCCATAATTTAACGGACAAAAAGTCAAATGCGCGATCCGCTGCAGGAGCAGCGACCCTCTCGTGGCGCAACATCATTGTCCTCGACCCCTGAAGGAGAAAAGAAAAGCCGCATAGGTATGTATGTATAGCACACACATATGCAGGGTTCAGTGTTCACCCTCCGGATGGTCCTCGAGTCGAGCCTCTCGACTCTCGCTGCGGGGATTTTCCGATTATTTACTCGCGAACCCTCGCTACGTGTGTGTATGTATAGTGTGTATCGCTTTCTTCGGAATATCGGCTTTGTTTGTATACCTTCGAGATAGATCAAATATGTATACATAATAATACTTTGTGTCGAGAATTCCGTGGCGTGACAAAACTGTAGCGATAGATTCAGATTCTATTGGCAGGCGAGATGATTATGTTAAAGTCGCGAATAAGGTGCCGAGCATCGCGCTTTGGCAATGATAAATACCAATGAAGCTCCGGTTTGAACTTTGGAAATTACCGACTTCAGATGTTTGGCTGAGAGCCAGCATTTTTAATGGAAACTCCTCGAGGAATGCTCCCGAAGCGTACTCGTGTAGCTTTTAAATTAAGTTCTTTTCCACCGGATAATGTTTTTAAAACAATTGCTCATTTGCAGCAATGCCTTTGAATTTTTCAATTTTTCAAATCTCAGCTTGCTTTTGTTATGGTGAAAAACTAATAAATACTTACCACAGATTAAGTTACAACATAAATCATGTTTTTTCTTTAAAAATATGCATATATATATGAATTGGCACTATTCATCTCGAATAGCGCATGCACCAATCGTAATAGTACAGTAGATTGGTTTTTAAGCTTAAATTTAATTTTTAGTAGGTAGTGAGCTCTATATCGGTGGCTTACAGGAAGAACCACTTAAGTGACATTTTCGTGTTTTCGAGAAAAAGCGATTTCAATGTTTGGAGTAATACGTAAGATCGAAATGTCAGAGAAAAGATCTAAGTATTGGCTCATTTGATTAGGTATCTGATACGAATACAACCGTGGTATATTACATTTGTAAATAGTTTCTTTCTCGATGCGCAAGCTAAACAAATTACTCGAGTTAAGTGGTTATGCGGTCACTTTCTTTGAGGGCTCGTAACTAATGCAATTTGCAATTAAAAAAAATTCGGGCGGGGCATATTTTTAAAGTTTTACTTATGCCCTTTCCAATGGTGCAATTGAAATTTTCGAAAATTGTTATTAACAATGAGAAAAAACGGTTTAAAGGAAAACATGGTTTTTCTACAATTTTTTTTTTTTTAATTCAAAATTTCAAGAACGTTTTCATTTGCAATGTATCTGGAATCCCTCTAACCAATAGAATAAATGTTCAAACCTAAAAGATACGTGATTTGGGGGTTGATTTTGAACCTCGGTCTGGTCAAACTGGCGCATATTATAATTGAAAATTTTTTACGAAGACTTTTACGAATTTTTTATTCAGAAACCACGCACCTTTGGAAAAAATTTTCAAAAGTAATAAGTTCTTAGAATCAGCTAAGGAATACATACGAATTTTATCAGTAACTTTTTTACGAGAGACGCAGTTAAGTGATTATGCAATCGGCTGGCATTTAAAATATTTGTAAATTTCGGAAATTCTACTATTGTACAATGAAAAAGGGACTAAGAGCACCTCGAATTCGACATAAAAAAATTTTTCGCAAAATGTCACTTAAGTGGTTCTTCCTGCAAGCCACAGATATATGTTTTGGAAAAAACGATTAAACCGTGAGCTTTAGAAGCATGCATATAGCTCACTACATCAGAAAATTTTTGTCAACAAAAAAAGTTGAGGAAAGCAGCTTTAATAATACTTGACTTCGACAAAATAGTTCGATTTTTACAAAAACGAAAGATTTTTCCTTCCCTCAAATTCTCGAAACTTTAATCCAATGATTCGATTTTGACGTTTGATAGCTTAAATTAAAGCTCTTTTCCTATACTTTTTCGTTTTTTAGTCTAAATTGATATTTTCGTATTTGTGAATTTCGTATTAGTGAATTATATATATGCTTTGAAGCAGATCTGTTTTTTGAAAGCACATGTACAGATCAAGACATAAGAAAATTAAAATTTAGACTTATCAGTAAAAATAGTTTTATTTTAAGCTATTAAAAATTAAAGTCGAATCACTGGATTAAAAGTTTCGAGAATTTGAAAAAAAAGTGAAAACCACGAGAGCCCTATAAGGAATCAACTGCATTCAAACATGAGTAACTCGTGACCAGAGCATCCGATTTTTAAAATTTTGGGCTTTGCGCTTGAGCTGCACTTTCGTTCTACATATAACAAGTAGAACGCTGGTTTCAACGGGATTCACAATACAATACAATACAATACAATACAATACAATACAATACAATACAATACAATACAGTACATATAGTCTATAGCATAAACACTAAAGAAAATGTATCAAGATTTTTGCATTTTTTCGATCGGAACGCCGAATGGCAATCAACAATTTAGTAACACGTACGTTTTTTTATTCAAAGAGGTCTTAGGAACCAGAAAAAATATGTCTGATAAGTGTACCCTAGTGAACGTTTTTCCGACTTCCAGCCCCCAGAAGTTTCCAATCGGCCGTGGAATGAATCATATATGTACTACAATTTGTAAAATTCCAATCCAAAACATTTTAAGGAAATCTGAAACCCATAGTGACCGGTCCGTAACGGCGCGGCAGAAAAATATTGGATCTCGAATAATTTAATGAATTACGCAAATTCAAGAGATACTTGCCCTTCGTATTGGCATTACCTATCATTATGCAAAGTTTGGAATCAAAATTTTTAGACATTGGAGAGAAAAGCTTGTCTGAAAATCAGTAGCAGTCAGCCGTACTAAGTTACGTCAGATTACAACTACTGATTTTCGGACAAGCTTTTCTCTTCAATGTCTACAAATTTTGATTCCAAACTTTGCATAATGATAGGTAATGCCAATACGAAGGGCAAGTATCTCTTGAATTTGCGTAATTCATTAAATTATTTGAGATCCAATATTTTTCTACCGCGCCGTTACTGACCGGTCATTATTTCAGACCGCCTTAACACCGTCAGTTCGGTTTAAAAATTTTTAAAATAAATTTAATTTTTTCTCTCTGAACGATAAACTTTGAATGTATAAATACATGATTATTTAGTAAGTATTTTTATTGCTTATGGCCAATAGAACTTTACAAATAAATTTAAAATGATCATGCCGTATAAACCGAATATATACTTTTCAGTCAACTAAACTGATTTGACTGGTCACTGTTTTCGTATGAACAATATGAAAAGAAAGCTTAGTTTTTACTGAAAAAAGTATTTAATTTATGAAGTAAATTATTCATATTTATAAAATTATGGCATAAATTGAAATCATCCATTTTTTAAATGCCGAACATTGCACAGAATAAATTGGAAACCATGTTTTTTTAGCTGTAATGTATTTTTGTACGAGCACGATTTTTCAGAAATTTTAATTATGCAAGGTTAATAATTTAATCTTTAGCTGTATGGAAAGACAATAAGCCAGCATACCATTTTAAACGCTTCAAACATTGTAAATATGTATGATGGTTTTATAAACTGAAATTGCAGCTTACAGCTGCAATTTTTTATGTTCCATGTAAATTAACTGAAAAGAAAAATTCAGATAAGCAATATAACTGTACTCGAAATTCCAGGGCAAAGTATTTCACCTAACAACCTGCCCTAAAGCAGTAATGTACATCTCCTTAGCCATTAGAGCGGGAAAAAATAGTCTCTCAAAAATAACCGCGAAATCGTGAGAAAGGCAAAGCCACCCGAAAGTTCCAACTGTCTCTCTCTCTCTCTCTCTCTCTCTCTCTCTCTCTCTCTCTCTCTCTCTCTCTCTCTCTCTTTCTCTTTCTCTCTCTTACGAAAAGTGCGCAGCAGCGTGAAAAGCAGCGGCAAACGCACGATAAGTGCCCGAGCGATCGGCCGATCGGAAGATTAATGCTCACGTTATGGCGGCTCTTTTATGCGCGCGCGCTTATTCAGCCGCAGCCCTTTTCTCTCTCCTGCTCGGCGCTGCAAAGCGGATTTCGCCCGGTAGGGGATCAGTGACTAGACTCTAGCGAAATGGGATTCCCGCAAGCGCGCACGCGAGCGACAGAGACGCGATCAAAGAGGAGAGGATATATTCAAAGCGCGTGCTTTTTCGCGGCTTTTCCTCTGATTTTTTTAAAGTCGTTTGCCTGCGAGTCGAAGCCGAAAATGTGGAGCTTCCGAGACTGAAAGGACGCGATAAGACGATTTTCTCGCTGCTGGGTCGGGCCCGAGTTATTAGGCGATTTTATATCGGCAATTTTTTCAATGTAACTTGATAATTATTCTAATGATTACGCGCTCCCAAATCGGATTGGACAATTGCGATAAAAAAGTATGATATCGATGCGCTCAGAGGATTTCGTGCTTTTATCGTAATTCTTTTTATTCTGAAACTGTATTACGACGTTTCTTAATGCTACATCATTATAAAAAATTATTTGAGAATAAATTTTCAAGAGACCTTGTTATGGAAAATTTTCATGTGGTCTAAGAGTCAATTAAAAATTTAAATAATTCGTAGTGTATTTACCCTCTACTATATAATCATCTACCATTTTAAAAATACGCTTCATTTTGTATTGGAATTCTTATGAACGAGAAAAGCTGGATTAATGCAAAAACTATAACATTAAACTTTTTTATTGAATTATGTAAATAAATTTAGAAAATTTTAAAATGCTTAAGATTAGGTAGTATAGAATTTTATTTATAATCTTAGTTATAATAAAATTAGTTCGTTTTTATAGCGCTAAAGAATATTCTCTATTATTTAATGTATATACAATATACGGTGCAAAATTTGAATGTGCAGTTCTAGTGTCATCTTCATCGATTGCTTCACTCCTTAAACTATAAATTACCGGTTTCTGATATAAAATTCAAAAGCTTTCGTGACTTCGAAGTGACATCAAAAATTACATTCAACAATAATAATATTATGAATGTAAACCTAGGAGATAACAAAGAAATAATAAGAAAAGCCATAGATAAGATAAATAGCATCTCATTTTTGAGTAATTTTATGGTTTGTGTAATAAATCCAGTTTTATAATACAGTGTGGTCTTAATCCTTTTTAAATCACGGTTATTTGTAAAATAAGTAGCTCATAAATGCGTCACTTTTATGATTTAAGCATATATGTCGAATTACAAAAAAAAATTATGCACTTTTCTTTGGTCTACAATTAAAAAAAAAAATTATAAGCTAGAGCTTTTGGACTACTGGAACTTTCTTCTATAAGCCAAAAGATGATAAAAAATGCTGAGAAACATGGGAAATATAGAATATGAAAATTTAACATGGGGAGGCATATATGGAGAAAAAAAATAAAATCGGCTGTTCGATTTTTTATTATTCCAGTATTTTGACTTATTCATTTTTTGTAAAGAAATTTAAGATGGCTCAGAAATATGGTTATCAGTAACTTTTCCCACGTTCTTCGGCATTTTTTATTATCGTTTGGCTTACAGAAAAAATTTTTTCTCGAATTCTAGACCAAAGAAAAGTGCATTTTTTGAAAATTCGAGGTGCACTTTACGGCGCAAGAATGAAATGTACGAACGTTTAAAGCACGAATAAGCATGAGAGCTGATTGAGGTGGGCTGTACTGTAAAATTGTGTATGATATAATTTTATAGCTCACTGCACTTGGGTGCTATTAACACAACTTGCAATAATGGGCTACTTAAGTGTCACATGTGCCGTTGTATACTACTGGGAAATAACAGTTAATGAAACGAGGGATTATTGAACAGATTTTAAGTTGTCGACATACGTTGTCTTTATTTGAATTACTTTTTTCAGTTATGCAGCTGATGAGTTTACGCCCATTTAAGATTCATGAAAACTACGGGGGATGTTCCTATGAAACAAACTTGGATTTTTATTTTTAATCATATATGTAATAATATTAATACGACTTTTTCAAATTCAATAACAATTAAATGGATATAATGTTCTTTGTACTGTTATCAGTCAATCCAAAATTTTTCTCACTCATCTGACGCGATCCCGAGACAAGATGTGTTACAAAAGTGCGACGAGTATTGCCACAATTCTTCCTCTTTTTGAGCGGAAGAGAAAGAAAATACTGGCAGAATGGAGGCAGATAAATAAATGGCCGACAGCGAGATAGGGCAGAGCAAATGCTCTCGAGAAGATCTTGCCAATGCGAATATGTGCATGCGCTGTACTATTGTCATTCTTGAGTTTTTTACTTTTCTCCTCAGTGAATATGTTACTCAGAACAGACAATTTAATAAAAATATATTTTTAGTTTCGAATATTTTCAAATGTAACATATTTTTTGACATTCAAGGATTAAAAAAAACAACGAATGATTGTTCACAACTAAAAAATCGGTGCCAAGTCATAGCTTCCTCTAAATCGGCTTTTTTTTGTAGATACGTAGGAGTTACTTATATTCTCTGGAAAATGGTGATTTTTTTCAATATATTCCACTACATCTTATTTTGATACGTCTGCGTAGAATAGAGTGTAGGAGGGGACGACAAAAAGTTTGAGAGAGTGTCCTGTACAAATGCCTATAGGAATACATGTAGATTTGTAAAAACCTTGACAAGAAAGCGCTAGGCACTGGCGAGCGAGTGGGCTTTCGGAGAAAGTAACGTGCGCACGTAGACGCATACATATGCACACATGCTCACATATATTAGTATGTCCAGGAAATTTCGGAAACAACTCGGACGGAAAAGTTGCAAAAAATTTTCTTGAAGGCACACCTACCAGACCTGTTTTGTCTCGTCTCTTAGGTCGTTCTGAAAGAGAAAAAGCTCGCGTACATAGTCGATCGTAGGGTATACTTTTTTCCGGAGCAAAAACGACTCGAAAAAAACGAGAAATAATTAACAAAACGAGAATTCATAGATATTTTTTTTAACTATGGACTTTTATAAAAATTTCATTAAAACAAACATGTCTTTGCGTTCGTGAAAGAATGTTTTGAAATTTTTTCATATTGATTCGGTACAATTTTTCATTTTTCGAAAATCCAAAAAATCGAAATTTCGAAAAACGCCCTTAAAAAATCTGAAAAAATGTCTGAGAATTCTTTGATGAATTTTAAGACATTATTGTTGGAATGAAATATTTTTCACAGTCAATAGTTTTCGAGAAAAAAATCTATGAATTGTTGTTTTTTAATTATTTCTCGTTTTTCAAGTCGCTTTTGCTTCGAGAAAAGGTATAACCTACGGTCGGCCATGTGCGCGAGCTTTTTCTCTTTCAGTATGACCTAAGAAACGAGAAAAAAACAGGTACGCAAAGTGTGCCTTCAAAAAAATTTTGTGCAACTTTTCCGTCCGAATTGTTAGCGAAATTTTCTGGACATACTCATTACATACTCAGTGCACAAGTACATCCAGACTGGCATTTTCTCAAAACGGTGGGTTTTAAATATTTCGTAAATTTTTTGTAACTAGTGTAACCAAAGGGTACGTACGTCGAAATCTGTAAAAAAAAGGCACAGTAAAATTGGCCAATTTTCAAAAATGATTCTTTTGCTTTCGTATGTGCATTTAAATTATTTTTTTGTCACGTGATAAGCTGTGTGCATGCGCGCATGCGTGCGTATGTATGTGGGTGTGTGCGTGTCTGTGTTTATGTGTGCATCTCTATGCGTGTTTAAGTTGAAGGGGATCTGAAACCCATAGTGACCAGTCAGTAACGACGTGGCAGAAAAATACTTGGATCTCAAATAATATAATGGTTCCGCAAAACCAAAAAATACTTGCCCTTCGTATTGACATTATTATATGTAAAGTTTGGAAATAATATATTCAGGCATTAGAGAGAAAAGCTTGTCCGAAGATCAGGAATTTTAATCTAACGTAACTTCCCATGTAAGAAAGCACCGATTCAATACTGGCTGAGTAATGGCAGAATGTAAAGCAGTACTGCAAACCGGTACTGGAGTACTATTAAAGTTATGCTGGTAAGATAAGAGGGGCCTAGTATTATTGAAATTTATTGGCATATTATTTCTAGTAAATACAACAATTTTACTGAGAGCCAATACTGCCTCAATAAATACCATAATACTACTGAGAGCGAATGCAGCTCCAGTAAATATAATAAAAATTTATAATTTTTTAACAAATCTTCTTTTATTTCTAGTCCAATAATATTTAATAATTCAGTGATGGTCGAATTTCTTAATGTAAATACTTTGTTTATTTGTTTATATACACCAAATTTGCAATTTAATTTCCAAAGTTAATATATTGCCAATTTTATTTATTTGCATATAAAAAAAGAAATATTCAAAACTTGTGAAACTATTAGGAGTTAGAAGTTTGATTTTGATACGACACACTAAACGCCGAGGGCGAATCTTAAAATAAAGATTTGTGAATACGGAGATGAATTATACGTTAGAGAAGGATAACAAATCGTACCTTTAACGTAGTGATATGACGACTTTCAATACATCGACATCATAAAATAATAAGACTATAGCAATCGAAATGTGTCTACTAAAATACTACGAATTTTTAATTACTGACGGTTTTGCTTATTATATAGATGGAGCTGAAGAACACAGAAACAGATCCAGTAAATTAATACAAGAATCTATGGCTCGATTATAGTTGTTAATTTAAGAATTAATTAAGTTAATGACCCGAAGAGATGCATTGAGTTATTTCTTAAATTATCAGATCCAGTAAATTTTACAAGGCCAATGCGCTCGTAAGATACTAAACCGTAAGTATTCCAAACTTTACTAGCCGAATATCATTAGAAAATTAAAAAAATATTAAATTGTACCGAGCCAATACATTTGAACAACATTGGTTCGTTCTTTTCAAACCAAGATTCGCACAGTAACTTGCCACTACTGTGGTATATTATACGATCGGACAGTACAGCGAGCCAGTAAAGGCCCGTAGGTTTACTATTGACCGTTCTTACAAGGGTTACTTCAGCTAACGACTACTGATTTTCGGACAAGCTTTTTTCTGTAATGTTTGAATATTTTGATTCCAAACTTTACATAATGATAGATATCAAGACGAAGGACAAGTATCTCTTGGTTTTGCGTAATTTGTTATATTATTTGAGATCTAAGTATTTTTCTGTCGCGTCGTTACTGGCCGGTCACTATAGGCTTCAGACCTCCTTAACAAAAACAAGTTTATAAGCTTGTTTTTAATGAATTCGGGAAGAAAATGAATTTTTCGCTTTGCATACGAAACTGCTTTACAGCAAATTTTTTATTTTAGTGAAATTATTTTTTGATTTTTATAATAATTAAAATGGACATATTTAACCAAAGTGCAATCCGTAGGCAATTTTCCTTTAATTTCCAAAAAATAAATTTTTCATTATCTTTTTCAGTTCGTTTTTAAGAACTGCTTTTAAAAATATCTCCTCTAGTTGGACAGTGCACTATTTTGAATAATACACAAAAATTATTGTACGTCTTACCATTATAAAGACGCGCAGTAGTGCACTAGAGACTGATCAGTTGCTAAGTACAATGGGAGAAAAACAGATTTTTAGAATAGAGGATGTTATTTCAAAGCCTCAAAATATTTACGGGAATCGGCTGCTGCGACCGTCAAACGCCTTGTTTATCACACCCAGTCCTGTACACTGCGTGCAGCGCAACGAGATCTATATACTTAACAAATTGAAAAATACGTTTTCAGAATTTAGTAAACAAGTATAAACTGAGCAAAACAGCTGTGCTTACAACTTTACAAGCTGAGCTGGGCTTGTATTACCGAAATAAAAAAGTCGCGCACGTATATAGCGACGATAGATTTCAATTAGTCGGGAATTTACAGCACTGCATCGGTGTATAGTATATGTATTATATACAAGGCGGTAGCTCGGCGGAGCTTTTACGATACCGAGTTGACGAGTCACGAAATTCTTAGCAAAGATTTATGTACACTTGCTCCGGAAACGTCGGTGCACTTAGGCTTCAGACGCACTCGTTTCTTACTTCGTGTTTTCCCGCAGCATCGCGCGGCTATATAATTGCATAATAAAATAAGCTACCGCGGACTGGGATTTACGAGGACTGGCTTTGTCTTGGATACGAGTTTCCCACCAGACTTTGTTTTTCATTCGACCGGATACGCAGGACATCTGCTTTCTTGTTTGTAAACACGGAATGAGTTCTGTCTGGCCGGATCAAGTGAATGTGACAACTATTTTATTGTCGACATTATTTTCTTCGTTGAAAATATTAACAAAGATATTGATAAGAAATCTTTCTAAAATTGACCTTATTAATTTAGTTTAGAAATTTCGCCAATAATTTTTCATATACTGTTTCAGAAAACACGCTGATGAAATGTGTAGCCATCTAAAAGTCGATTAAGCTAAAGTAACATATTTTTCAATAGTTTTTTATTCTGCATTTCTGAATGCGATTATGGTTAATGTAAGAATACTTTTTTTATAAAACATATGGATTTTGGATTCTACGCATGGAAACAAAATTACAAACATTTAAACTTATTTAAAAGAAACATACACTTGTTACTTTTACTTGAACTGATGTTGTCGCCAATTTTATAGACTAGGGTTTGTTTTATGCGACTGCAGTTAATAGTTTTAAAAAATTTATTGAATTATACGACTTTTTATTGCACACAACTTTATTTGTTGAGAAATTAAAATATATATGTGTAAAATAATTGTGTAAGGGACGACATATAATATATACATATTAATAACTTTTCTCTGAATTTGAATTCATAATGAATTATCATATTTTTTTATAGATAGATTTTGTCGTCGTTTCACTACCATTAATTCAACATTACATTATTGAAAAGTAAACGTTGCATCAACAGTTGTGCTATTGATTGCGCTAAACCGTGTCAACTCATTTTCATTTTTACATTGGCGAAGTCAACATCTTTGTAACTGTGATTTGTCATTCCATCAGTTGATTTTTTTGTTATCATTTTATTTTATGTGTAAACCCAAAAATGTAATTTTATCTACCCATAAACATTATTAAAATTTAATCTAGGAGAATCAGCGTTTTTCTGGGGTGTTGAGAAAAAAGTTTATTTTACCAAACAATTTAAATTAAGCATTAAAACCGTTGCATAAATATATGAAAGTAAATATGAAAATAAATAATTTATTGTAGGAAACATTGATTAAATGCATCTCATCGAGCCAATATTTATTAGGTAGCCAGCGTTTCGAGCCTTTACGGCTCCTCTTCAGGGCTTTCAAAAATGTAAATATTAAACTCAGAGCATCTGAGTAACAAAACTAATATCTCAGTTGAATAGACGCGCGTTATTAACTAGGCGAGAAATATTGAGAACTGCCGGCATCGCCAGATGATGGTACGACACCGGCCGAGGACAATTATCGATTAAATAATTTATTACCTGATGACGGCTTTCTTGAATCTCTTCACATTGTGTAAAACAGTATAAAACAGTAACATCGCATGCTATATTACGAGTAAGGAGACAGGTCGCCTTTAAAATACAAATCACAAAATTAATGTTTAGAATTCTCACATGAATACTTGCTCTACTGTATAGGAAATAAAATTATCTTCAATTTGATGGTTATGTCTTTTTAAAGCTAAAATTGATTATCTTCGGTGCAGTTTAATATTTATTATTACGTTTCCGAGAGTAGTGATCAATTTTCACGAGGCTATACAGTTGCGACCATTGTTGTCTCTGAGATCGACGTTTAATTTAATAATCATGAATATTATTATAAAGTTAACAAATACAGCTTAACTTGCCTGCTTTAAATTTGCCACAGATATAAAATGTGACAAATTTTACTGGAAAATTGCATTTACTTTACATACAATGAAATTCATTATCACAGGGACTTTCAGGTACTTTATTACGAATGGTCCTCGTGCACATTAAACGATACGCCAACGTTTCGCGTCAGACAATACATCCGGAAAAACTCACTGTCGACACACGTGCACGGACGAAATGGAGACGGCTGAAATTTCGAGGGGAGCCAAAGGACGGGGATGAGATTTTTCTCGACGGGTCCGGTATGAAAAATGTAAAGCCCGGAGCTATTCGCGAATTTATAATTAACGTAACACAAGCTTGTATACTTCAAAGAATTGTGCTTAACTCTACGTTTTTTTTATTTGATTTTCAATTTCGAAATTATTTTATCATCCTTACTGATTTATAATGGAGTATAAATAGAGCAATACTACAACTATAAAATATTTATCAAATAAGACTCTATATCAATCAGGACATCTTTTGTTAAGTCTCCTTATTAAAAACAGACTTAACAAAGGGATCCAAAACGAGGGTTTAAAGATGTCCAAAATGAAGATTTAAGATGTGTGCAAAATCCAAAATGTTGAGGGTGAAAGGAAGTGAGAGCGAGAAGAGGAAAAGTGAAAAGTATATAAGGGGAAGTGAGAAAGGCGTGAGAAGGGCTTTTTGAAATGGAGGTCGACAGATGTGCAATTCTACGGTCAAACAGAAACAACTTGAGATAAGAAGTTCAAATTTTTTTGTAGGTACACCTATCGGCCCAATTTTTTTTGTTGCTTAGATTATTTTTTTTATTCCTTTTTACAGTAAGTATTGTCGAAATATTCTGGATATATTCAAATGCAATGTTTAATTTATTTAAATACACTTTAAATGTCTAAAATATCTTTCATATCTAAAATAATTTATCGAGATCGGATTAACAGATCAAAAGCTACGTACGTTTGAAGACAATGAACTTTGCTTTACTTTTTTTAGGTTCTTACGAAAACAATCGACTTTACCATGTTTCGAAAAATCTTTGTAACTATTCAAGTATCCATAACGTTTAATAATTTAAATTAGAGCTTTTTTGTTCAAGCTTTTATTTAAATTATCAAACATTAGATCCTGACTGTTTAATTTATTTTTATCTAAAACTTTGCGTGATTTACATTTACAAGGCATGTATAATATATGCTTTAATTTAACTTTTAATTCATTAAGATCTATCTCTGCATTTCAGACTCATAGTTTATTTTTCTATATCTCTCCACATTTTCTTTGAATTTTTAACTTCGATCTCTGAGACTTATGGTATCTATTTGTACTGCCATGTTTGCAATTTCCTTTTCAAGCTTTATCTGCATATGCACATTCTTAATATCTGTATCTTTTTTCAATAAATTTCTAATTTTCATTAATATTTCTACTCGGCTCCGTGACTTCCGCTTTTAAACTCAACAAACTATTTTGGAAAATACTATAGAAAGTATAAATACCGCCATCAGCATCAGCCAATATAAACTTAAATTTCACCGGAGACATCGTCAAACTTAAATTATATCACATTTTTTCTCCCGAACGTTTCTTTCTTTCGTCGCGTGCGCGGTAGCGATGTTCTGCTGCACATTACTTTTAATTGATGCGGTTGACACCGATCGGTCAAAAAGTGAGCCACGTGTGTCAAACACAAATAAACTCTGGTTTTTCTGTACGCTGTGTACAGCCACGGCGTAGCCCAGTATTCGTGTCAACGATAAAACGCTGCTGCAGTGAAAATTGACTCTGCTAATGGAGTGCGAAGCTACTTCTGGCTTTTTTAAGGGCATCACTTCTTTTTCGATCGTTAGGTCTAAAAGGATGAAAAAAAAAATAAAAAGAAATCAATGTGTCGCCTACATTAATAAAATCAATTTACCATTCGAATGGCGCGCCACAGTGTAGTGAACGAACGAACAGCTAATCAATAAATACTTGTAACAAAATTATGAATATAAATCTAATATTACCGAATAAGCCGATCTCTTCACGGCATTGTAATAGCAGTTCTATTAATGAATTTTTCCCTCGGTAGTTTTTGATGAAAATTGAAGGAGAAATCAATCATTTTTCTGAGACCAGCAGGGGGAAAAATAATACAATTTGATTATAGATGATATAGGACTCTATAACTCAAAAATATTACATAGGACAAAAATGACTATCTTTCTACTTAAGTTAAAATTAAGTTTTTTTCTACAATTTAGTTATTTCTAAGATTTTTCAGTGAATAATATCGCCCTTATTGGAATAAAATAAAAATAAGCGTTTTCATTATTTCCACAACATCGATATGCTTATTTATTGACTTCGAGTCAGAAAGGAAACGATTCACTAATTAGAGCTCGATATTATTGTCTCAGCTACCGTTTCGAAATTACCTTCTAATATAGGCGAAATAATCCTGAATAAAGCTTAATTATAGAAAAAAAAATTACCTTTTTGAACTCTGTAATATTAATTCGGGACTTCAAAACATAAAATAATCGGGACTTAAAAATTCATAAAATATTCAGAAGATAGATAATTGCGCAAGATAATTTTGTTTATACCCTTGATTATTAGATTGGTTGCTACATAAAAATCTGTCTTATCTCGAAAGAAACAGAGCTTGAATAATAGGTCAATGGTAACTCATTTCGGTAATAAAAAAGTCAATGACAAGCGGACATCGTTACCGAAAAATCGAACTTTAATGTGAGCCGATGCGATACCTTTTTTAATAAATTGATTATCGCATCCGCTGTTATATTACATATATGTGTGCCGCGCAGAGGATCAATTGCCCTGTCGCTTATAATCCCACGATACCATCACTTTCAAGCACGTGACTCGACTCGAGCGCTTCGTTTTTTTTTAAAGCACGTTTTGTTTGCCAATCGAGTACTCCTTACGAATTTTCTTCTCCCTTAAAACTGGCACTTTTCGTTCGAATAAAAAGAAGCAATAAATAGTCGAATTAGTTCGCGACAAAGCAGTAAAATTGTTCTCTTTCAATTGGTAAGCGCACGCAGCCGATATTTACGACGAAACTTGAAACGAATTCACCGCGAGTCACAATCAGCGAGAGGATCCATTCAACTTTTTTCACGACTTTCCGCGCCATCTGAGAAACTCCAAGAGCCGTAAAATTCTCCCTCTCTATCTCTCTCTCTCTCTCTCTCTCTCTCTCTCTCTCTCTCTCTCTCTCTCTCTCACATTCACACACACACGCACCCACACACACGCTCCGAAACAAGTAAGGTCAGTCACTTTGCAAGACGAGCTATTCGCGAAATAAACTTACCGGCGGAAGGGTGGTCCTCTCACTGCGCTACTTATACTCGCAATAGAAAAAAACACTTGCCGTAAACACCCCTTTTCGTAAACTGTTAATGTCGGTGTAATTGCTCGTATGTTATGCCAAAGTGAAGCCGGTACTGTAAAGTATACGGAGTATACACGTGCGCGCACCGTCACGACTCGCGAACTGGCCGATGTGCATTCGGTCGCATCCAAAATGCAACTTGATCGCGCGCTTAATTCGCGCAAGGCTCGCGGCGCCGGCTAGCAAACGGTGGGGGTAGTGGCGCCGGTTCTTGTGAAAGTGTGAGAAATACCAGTCGCGCCAGCTGCAGGCCAGAATAAGCAATCTTTTAGGGGTGAGAATAGACGTTGGTAAAGTAGACAACGATTGTCGCTAAGTTGTTTTGTATGGGTTATCAAGCTTAGGTTAAAATGCCGATTTTTACTGAATTATCGGGAGAGGAACTTCCGAAGCCCGGAAACAGTTTCCTCCCTTTTCAGGGCAGAACATTATTTTTATCCTTAATTGCTTTGATACATATAACAAAGTTTCAAATAAAATAACTAGACATTCAATTTTTAAACTAATTCGCAGCAGAATAATCAATTATATATCGATTAAATCTATGGTCTGAAGGCATAACTGAACATTTTCATGGAAATTCACGTAACCTTATCAATCACTATGCAAAAGTGACCAAACATAACCGGTAATTAGTATTAGACATGTGCATCATCGATTAAACCACACTTTTTGCGACTTAACTGCTCGTGTGCACTTCTTTCTTATTATTACTGATTATTATTTCTATTATTTAATTTTATATTATTATTACTTACCATTATTTCTATTATTTATTTTATTTGATTAATCTTTCTCCTCGCATTTTTCCATTCATTCTCAATTTTATGCATTTTTCAATGTACTGAGAAATAAACTAATTATTACTAATATAACAATCAAACTTTCAATGAATTGATGAAATCTGAAAATTTTGATGTATTCAATTTAAAAACTAAATAGTTTATAAAGAGAATAGTTGATTGAAATTAGTTAATATATGTTTAAATTATAATTCGTCAATTAATTGATTGATTTTAATTAATTTAATTTTGATTATAAATTTATTTTAAATCATCAATGGATTTAAATGTATTACATCTTATATTAGGGGGGTAATGTTAAAAATCTATTAAAAACTGAGCATATAGACAATAAATAAAAAGAATAAAAAATACTAGTTTGAAATATAATATTTTATCGCAGTATTCAAACCATACGACTATAAACTTAAATATATAAGTGAGCTCACTTTTTTTGTTGAACATATATTTTTATTACTATATTAAATTCGACAGGCAATAGAATATATAATGTTGGAAAAGTACAATAATACTGTTTTATATTATATAATTCGTAATACTACTTCATTTATTATTCATAAGTAAAAAAATCAAATGTAAACTCAGAGTCATTACGCCATGCAAATCATTATTGACATTCTAAAGATAAAACCTCTATCGCGTATAAATATCACGATAATTAAAGTACAGATGTGTTTCTTGACAAGTGTCGAAAGAAAGAGTTTTAGTTAAAATAATGTTGAAAATATTTTTCATTTTTCTCATCGGCTGTGCTGTAGTTTTTGTAAATTTTTTCGTGAACTAATATAGGATTAATTAAAGAAACAAATCAAAAAATTGTTTATAAAACTACCATATTTTTTCTTCTTTTATAGGGATCTCCCGTCAAACCAGCTATTTCAAAGGAAAAATCGACTGCGCAGGTATTTTAAATTTAATTTTGTTTCAATTAAAAATTTAAGAATTTAAAAGTCATTTTCAATTGCTTATTATTAATGATAATAGAGCATATTTTTATTTTTTCTTTAAATTTGAAGTGTTCAATCAATGAGTTGAAGTTTCTCATACCATACGCTATATATATGCTTCTCAAAATGAGTAAAAAACGATCAAGTTGAAAAGCTTATATATAGTTCATGACGTAAGAAAATTTTGATTCTGATTAACTAGAATGAAAGTAGAAGAAAAGAGCTTTAATTTGAGATATTGAACTTGTAAAACTATTGGTTCAATCGCTAACCATGAAGTTTTAAATAAAAAAAGAAAAACGATTATGTTAATACGATTTTTCGTTTAAATACTCGACAAAATCCATAGATTTTTCCGTTTCTTGAACTTCTTCTCAATTTTGATCCATTCGGGCGTTTTCAAAGTTTAATAGCTCAAATTAAAGCTCTTTTGTTCTACTTTCCTATTAATTGATCAGATTTCAAATTTTATTGTGCGATGATCTATATATATGCTTTTCAACTTGATCGTTTTTTACTCATTTTGAGAAGCATATATATAGCGTATGGTATGAGAAACTTCAACTTCAGATAAATCAGTAAAAAAGTAGAACATAAGAGCTTTAATTTAAGCTATTAAGCTTTGAAATCGGTCCGTTGGATCGGAAGGTACGAGGTTTTGAGAAAAGGCACATTTCGCTTATTTCCGCGGTAAAATCACTCGATTTTGGCAAATACAGAGATTTTTCCCTTTTTTCAAATGCTTCAAACTTTTGATCCAGTTGTGCATTTTCAATGTTGAATAGCTCAAATTAAAGCTCTTTTCTTCTAATTTTCTGTTAGTTAGTCCAAAATGCTTGGATCAGAAGTTAGAAGGATTTTAAAAAAAAAGCATAAAATTGGCTATTTTCGTAAGCGCGATGTCTTTAAATGTGCATATTATTTTTTGAGCAGTGTATTCGATCCAGACAACTTGGTATGCAAATTAAAGGTCTTTTAGGGTACCTAAGTAAAAGTTTAAGTCTATGTATATGAAAAAATTCTAAAAAGTTATAATACTATAGATAATGCGTGTTTTTTGATTTTCAGAGCAAAAATCGCGGTCATTTTTTTCGGTTCTTCGCCTGTAGCTCTTTGTTGGCATAGGGTTTTGACTAAGCACACACCGGTTTATTGTTTGAAATGAGCTACTAAACAAAACTAGCATGGTCCGATAGGTGTGCCCTCAAAAATAAAAAAGTGCGATTTTTGGACCGACTTGTGTGCCACTTTCTGGTGGATTTCCACATATGTAGATTGAGACATACATTAGCATATCAAAAATATTGCTCAATCCAAGAAATAAATACATGACTTTTATTTTGAGAAAATTATTGTACAATAATTATTAGAAATTATAATGAATATTCTCGGAATTTTCCTACTAATTTGTTTTTTTTAATGCATATATTATTTTTACTTACAGAAAGCCACCCTAACTGATGGATCGACAACCAAAGATGTCATCCAGCAGTCGTTTGGAGAGCTTTTAGGAAATGTATATAAATTGCTTTATGCATTGTTAACAATGAGAATTGTCATATTATAAAAAATATAGCTTTAAAACTATTTAAGGTTGGCGTAGCTATCAAGGAAGATTTAAAGGAGACGTTCCATAAACTTACCCAACGTTTCAACTCTGCGGAATACAAAGAAGCAGCTGAAGAACTTGTATACACCTTACAAAAAGTAAATAAAATTCCTGAGGCGAAGGTAATATTACAATGGGAATCTACACTAGATATTTTTACAAAAAAAAAAAAAAAATTCATAAAAAAATGACTTTATTGCTTGGTCTAAAGTAATAAATAAGTGAAACAAGCCATTCATCCTTCGAGCTAGTTGGAATATTTTCGTTTATATAATACTGAACAGTTTCGGAGGACTAATCAAGTCAATCAAAACATTTTAACTAACTTGATCGATAAATAGTTTATTTCAATAATTGAATAATTTTTAAATACTTAAAAATAACACATTTTAGCACAAAATATTGTATAATTTTTTAGCTCCATGATAAGAAAATAACAACATCCCTTGAGAAAGAAACCGAAAAGGTAATTATTGTATCTACTATACGTTATGAAACATTTGTAACATCCAACAACGACATTTATATTATTTGCTATAGGTTGGTGAAGCTTTTGCTCAAATGATCGAACAAGCTCTCGAAATGATTGAGAAAAATGAAAATGGAACCGTAAATGCTGCAGCATTCAAAAAGGCTGTTCACGAATTCAGAAAGACCGTAGACAAAATTTTATAAATAAAATTATTATTACTATTTTCATTTTATTCATAATGAATTATAATTCTTTCATTGTGTAAATAAATTATAAAGTTAAATACGTACTATTTTATAAATTTCATTTTTTTTAAAGCGATATTTGGATTTTTTAAGTAGTTTTAAACTCTTACTGGCATTGTGGGATTTATTTAGTTACTTTTGGGTTAAAAAAAGCTCTCTTTCAAAATTTTTTTATCTCAGTCCAAAGGATCAAACCTTGAAAATTTTGCATTTAAATGTCCAAATTGTATAGAAAGTCGCTGCAACCTATATCAGTATCAGTAAGTTCCCGGAGGTGATACCGGCGGCCCCTGCCCGGGGACGTGCCGGTTCTGGCACTTAGGTCAAGCCCATTATGCCTTTCCTCCTGTACTTTCATAATTTACTGTCAAACATCCCTTAGGACGCCCCTCTCAACCTAACCCAGCCTACTGTCTATGCTCCTCATCATGCTAAGCACCAAACGGAGCTCCAGCGACCTTATAAAAATTGGGTCCGCGAAGGGTACCCCCCACACCCTGTGCCTCGTATCAACGAACGCCGGGCACCTACCCATGAGGTGCAACGTGGTCTCCTTCTTCGATCCGCACCACCTGCAACCTGCATTCTGTTTTAACCTCATCTTAGTCAGGTGGTAACCCACCCGCCAATGACCCGTCAAAAATCCCACCACCACCCTAAGTCTAGTCCTGTCGGATATCCCTAAGGTACTCAGCCACTCTTTAGGTGGGTCGTCACCCAGCAGACGTTTTGCCTGCCTGATTCCAGGTGCCTCCCTCCATTTCCTAAGCAGCTCCTTCTGGAGCCAGCATTTTACCGCTCCGTCGACCACGCAGTCAGGTACCGCCACCCTGCAGGGTTTAGCCCTTACCAGGCTGGAGCCCCTGCCCGCCAGTCGGTCTGCTTTTTCATTGCCGATGATGCCCGAGTGCCCCGGCACCCAGACTAGCCTAACCTCTTTCCCTCTCGCCAGCTCCTCTAGTGACTGCCTGCACCTCATCACCTCTCTCGAGTCGATGCGGATTGCGTTCAGTGCCAGAAGTGCCGCCTTACTGTCAGAGCATATGGTAATCAACCCATGGTTGGTTCCCTTGTCCCTTATCCAATCGGCACATTCCCTAATGGCCCTAATTTCCGCTTGGAATACGGTCGCGTATGAATCTAGGCTGCAAACCAATTCCTCGGTGCCACCTTTCTTCCACGCTCCCGCTTCAACTCCCTGATCCGTCTTTGACCCGTCCGTGAACCACACCTCACCCACCTTAAGTAGTTCGTGTGTGCCCCCTGCCCATTCCGTTCTCTGCGGTAAATGGACCTTATATGCTTTGGCGAAGAGTAATCTCCCCCCCATCCTATCAAATTCCTCCCACTTCTCACACTCCGTGGCCCCTGCCATTATCTCCTCGTCCCTGAACCTGTCACAAGACCTGGTCCCAGCGAGCCTGGCCCATGTCTTGAAGGCCCTGGCCCTGATATCCTTGCCCAGCGGTGGGAGTCCCAGCAGAAGCTCCAGGGCGACCCTCGGGGTTGTCCTCATAGAGCCCGCCATTCCTCTCATCACCAGCCCTTGGATCCGATCAAACTCCTCTACATGCCCCTTTTGTTCGCATTTGTGCGCCCATACTATGGCCCCGTGCGCCAGCCTAGGTTTCATGATGGATTCGTAGATCCATCTTACCTGTGTCGGTCCTAGTCCCCAGTGTGTTCCTATTGCCCTCCTGCAAAGCCAGAAGGTACTCATTTGCTCCTTATGTGCTTGCCCCAGTTGAGTTTCGAGTCAATCGTGACGCCCAGGTATTTGACCTCCTTTGACAGTTTCAGTGGAATGCCATTCAAGACAAGCCCCTCTACCGCCTTGGCCTTGTACCTCGTTGTACACAGCATGACTTCCACCTTCCTGGGGTTCACACTTAACCTTACCGTTTCACACCACTCCTCCACGAGGCTCAACGCGTACTGCATGACTCCCGCCACCACGTCCACGTCATCACCCCTAACCAAGATCAAGATGTCGTCAGCATACGCTTGTGCATATATGCCCGCATCGTCCAACTTCCTTAACAACCCGTTCACCACCAGGCACCACAGGGTGGGAGAGAGCACTCCCCCTTGAGGGCAGCCTTTCCCCACCCTGCACCTCCTGGTGCTCGCGCCCCAATGCGCTTCAATGACCCTACTACTCAGCATGCCCCAGATCCAGTTATGCACCGTCCGGGGGACGCCGTGCCTTTCCAATCCCTCCGCTATGGCTTCCCTGGTTGTGTGGTTGAATGCCCCTTCCACATCCAGGAAGGCCGCTAGCACAAAACCCTTCCTTTCCATACCCTTCTCTATTCGATAGACGGCCTCAACTAGTGCCGTGTCTACCGATTTCCCCGCCTGGTACGCGTGCTGCCCACTATGTAGGGGTGTCGTCACCAGGCTTTCTTCCTTGATATACCTATCTACCAGCCTTTCCAGCGCTTTCAACAGAAACGTTGTCAGGCTAATTGGTCTATAGTCACCTGCGGCTGAGTGTTGTACCTTCCCCGGTTTAGGGATGAACACCACCTTCGCCCTCCTCCATTTCTTGGGCGTGTACCCAAAAGCCAGACAGGCCCTAAATAACTTCTCCAAGGCAGTCCCGATCATTGTCTCCCCCTGCTGTAGAAGAGCTGGGAAGACTCCGTCCAGTCCTGCCGCCTTGTAGGGCTCGAAGGAGTCTAGGGCCCACTTTATCCTTTCCCTACCGGTGATCTTCCTGGCAATACGCCAGTCACATCCCCTTGGCCTATGTCCAATACTTTCCTCCCTCTCCCATTCCCGGTGGTCCGGGAAGTGCTTCCTAAGTAGCTCAGAAAGAGCTTCTTCCGCACCCCCCGCCCAGTCCGCCCCTACTCTTATTGTGTCAGCCAGGTTTCCCTTGGGGTGTTGGAGGACCCTGCACAGTCTGGCCGTATCCCTAAGTTCCGTCCACCCGCTGCAGGCCCTCCTCCACCCCATAGTCCTGGCCTCCTCAATGGCCCTCTTATAGTTCCTGCGCGCTTCCCTAAACCTCTGCATATCCGCCTCCGCCCTAGTTCGTTTAGATCTATTGCGGAGCCTTGTTACGCCCTTACGCAGCTTCCCCAGCGACTTATTCCACCAGGGAGCTCCCTTGGGTTTAGCCTTCCTTCTGAGCTCGCAGTTTTCCTCGTACGAGCTCACGATAATCTCTGTGAGAACCTCGCAGCAGTGCTCGATGTCCTCCACCGACCCATAAGATCTCGGGAAGGCACCTATTCTTGCTGCTAGGCTCTCCCTGTATCCTTGCCAGTTGGTCTTCCTGGGATTTCTCCCATAGATTGCCAATGTGCTTTTACCGCCAATGTGGAACACGATTTGATTGTGATCCGACAATGTGACCTTATCCGAAACCCTCCAACCCTCTATTCTTGCCCACAGAGATCTCGATGCCAGAGTGATGTCAATAACCTCCTCTCTTATCGAGTTCTCAAAAGTCGGCTTGTTGCCTACATTCATCACATCCAAATTCGTGGACGCCAGAAACCCTAGCAGCCTTTCCCCCCTCGTGTTGATATCGGAACTTCCCCAAGCCGTGTGGTGCGCATTCGCGTCGCACCCCATTACCAGCTCGGTTCCGTTCCTCTCACACTCCCTTATCAAATTCTCTACTACCATCGGCGGGCATTCCCCCTCGTAGGGGAAATACGCTGCTGCCACGAGTAGGTCTCTCAACAACCCCTAGTGGGGGTGCAACCTATATACTGAAAGTATTTTTCCTGGAAACTAGAAAAAATTTCCTTAAAAAAGTATTCTATGCATTCTCGACAAAAAACGCTTCACTAAGGAGCTACAAATTAATGAAAATAGGCAAAAAATGTAAAAATCACTGATTTCATGAACTTTGAGCCTCTATAACGCGAAGGCAGTTTATGCAAAAGATATGAAACAATTCGTGAGATCCCGTGACATACTCTAGAACAATTTTTTGATAGGATTAGAAATTTTACAGAGAATCACCCATATTGAACTGTTACTTTATATTTTCATCAACTTGTCTTCTTAATTACTGAGGCATTTATTGTTGATATAATAATATATAATAGTTGAGTAGTCACAACAGCAGAAACTTAATTAGTTAACAGTGAATTTAGTTTCAGGAATATATACCTGCTCTCTAAATTAGTTGCAGATTGTTTGGTTTATCGCACGTCTCTAGTAACGTAAAAATAATTAAGGCCTAGGCAATTAAGAAGAGAAATCTAATTTATAAAACTAGGAATTTTCCATTTGTGAAAAGGTTTTCAACTTATCCCTAGTTTATTTATGCAGAAATCTAACTGTACGCCGTTAGAACTCTTTAATTTATACATACGCAATAACAGTTCAATTTATGTCAATTTAATACGGTACAAAAATGTGTGTGTGTGTATATATGACGAAATCTACAATTTATATTCCCTTTTTTGCTCCCAAAAGTTGCAGAAAAAAAATCTCGGGCTACATCAACCAGGTAAGGTTTTTTCTGTTCTATAGGACGTACAGAACAAGAAAAAAATAGTGTACCCACGAAATCGATCTTATGACACTGTCTTTTTTGGCCATCCTTGTGATCTTATGCAGAGATTGTTGCGCATGTCAAATATTCTGGATTTTTTCGAATGCAAGGCTAAATGGGCATATAAATAGGCTTAAAGTACGCTAAAGGATTTGTGATTTGAACCCAAACTTGTCTAGATTGGATGCACTGATCAAAAGTTACGTACTTTTGAAATAAACGAATTTTTCTTTAGACTCCCTTTAGGTTGGTGCCAAAATCCTCGATTTTACATTTTTTTTCTTCGAATCCTCGTAACTTTTGATTCAGTGACTCGATTTTAACATTTAATATGTCATATTAAAGCTCTTTTCCTCTACTTTTTTTCTAATATGCCTAAATTTAAATTTTTTAATTCAATGAGCTATATATATGCGTCTCAAGTAGATCATTTTTTGAAAGCATATATATATAGCTCACTATATAAAAAACTTTTGATTCAGTAACTCTATTTTAACGTTTAATTACGTCAAATTAAAGCTCTTTTCTTCTACATTTCTGCCAATTAGTCTAAATGAAATTTTTTTTATGTAGTAAGCTATATATATGCTTTCAAAAAATGATCTACTTGAGAGGCATATGTATAGCTCATTGAACTAAAAAATTTTAATTTAGGCATATTAGAAAAAAAGTAGAGGAAAAGAGCTTTAATTAGACGTATTAAACGTTAAAATCGAGTCACTGAATCAAAAGTTACGAGGATTTGAAGAAAAAAAATGTAAAATCGAGGATTTTGATACCAGCCTAAAGGGAGTCTGAAGCAAAATTCGTTTATTTCAAAAGTACGTGACTTTTGATCAGTGCATCTAATCTAGACAAGTTTGGGTTCAAATCACAGATCCTTTAGCGCACTTTAAGCCTCTTTTTATGCCCATTTAGCCAGCTTCTTGCTTGCGTAATAATCTCTGCATAAAAAGACAGTGTTACAAGATGGATATCGTTGGTACATAATTTTTTTCTTGTTCTGTATGTCTCAAAGAACAGGAAAAACGTTGCCCGGTTGATGTAGCCCGAGATTTTTTGTTTGACACTTTTGGGGGCAAAAAAGGGAATATAAATTATAGATTTCGTCAAAAAAATTTGGCAAATGTTTAAACCTTTAGACACGGTGGGGATATAAAACGTTGTAGAACATAAAGTTTTACGCTTCTAATTTTCGGCACTAACGTGATTATTGTACACTTAGTGAACTATATTTTCCTAAAGTTTCGTCACTTCTTATTGATAATCAACATTTTTTGACAGTGTAACGTCCTACGACGTTATTCATTTTTAAATCTATTTGTTATGAATTTAAACTATATTTTCAAAATTGAAAACACACAAAGAGAATTATGATGTTAATTTCGAAAGACTATATTTTCAATGCGAGCTGTAATTTTGTAACACAAGTCAGCGGTGTTACTTATTCGGCAATCGCTATACTTTTCAAACTGATTATTAAGCGTTACACTTTAAGAATTGGTCAACGTATTCAGGCTTTAAAAGAGTCGAATTGGCCTCATTTTAATTAGTCTCGTGTTTAAGTCCGAACTCCGCACCTCGCTGCTCGTAAATGTGCGTAGATGATTAAAACTAAACAAATATTTACAAGTCTTTAAAAGTTTATATCAAAGTGTTAAGTTATTAATAAACATATCAATAATTAACCTTTTGAAGCAAATGTAGGAAAACTATCAATGAAAGGAGAAGATCAACAAAAAATAAATAAACAGCGGATCCACTATAAAAGGAATTAAACTGAAGAAAAAAATAAGTTGTATTCAAGAAGGAAATCAGCGCATAAATCAAGGGGAAAAAGCAAGATATTAAGAGTGTATGTGAATCAAATCAAATTCCACATTAGCGGTGAGTGACCTACGGAAAGCAGTGTGTCAGCAAAACAAAGGAGCTGGGTTTGAAACATATTACATTCTATTGATGTAAATAGATCACTGTATAACAGAGAAAGTATTCACTCACAAATGAATTGAATTAAAAAAAGTTATAAATAGAAGAAATAAAGGTTTGTCAATTATGTAAATGTTAGGGGCATGAAGCGTTATTTTGTCCCGAGACGGCATGTATGTACTGCAATGAAACTAATCATCTGTCATATAATTGCACAAATATATTAGAAAAAATTAAGATTGTTTGTAGAATTTGTTGTTGTTCTGATCATTCAACAAGTGAATGTCAAGTTCTTAGTTTGTATTGCCAATACTGTCAAGAAAGTTGGAATAAGGCTAAGTTTTGTAAATTTGAACTTTTACGTAAACTTCATCTTAAATATACATTAAATTATGACTTAGAAGATAAAACAAGAATAGAAGAAAACAGGCAAAATTGGATTAAAGATACAAATAATAAAAATAACGCCTTTTTAATATTAGACGATAATACAGAATGTTTAAAGTGTGAAGAAACAGAATCTAAAGGAAATAAAATAAATAAATTGGAGCAAATACATAAATTACAAAGTAATGTTTCTACTAGTATCGTAGAAATAAATGTTATCGAAGATGTAAGTTTTTCTCAAATAACAATAAATTATGCTATAGTAAATAATGCAAATGATTTAAGGGGTTATGACAGTGTTAAAACCTGAAAAAAAAGAAAAATTGTTAGTGTTGTAAAAAATTAATAGATATATAGGTGCTCTAAAAACTATATTGTTGCTTTCAAATACAAGTATTATACATCACTTTTATGCATAAATAATATGCATAAAGTGAGTGTAACATTTAAAAACAATTAAAGGTATTTGCTTACCAAAAATCATGATTTTCATCACTTTTATTTACTTGCCGCATGTTTCTGATGGAACCGTACCATCAATCCTGATGAATCAAAGTGCCAAATCTTCATTATGAGTCTGGTCTCAGACTAAGTGGAACAGATTCTTGAAAAACACAAAATTAATATAATTAATAAAACATATATTGCCAATATTAGTAATTATAGTGAATGTTACATATGTAAACATACGTAACATTCACTTTGAACTTACCTTTGCCAATTCTGCTCCACTCAGTTTGTGACCATACTCATAAAGAAGGTTTCCCACTTTGGTTCATCCGGATTGATGTTACGGTTCCTTCAGAAAGCTGCGGCAAGTACATGAAAAGCATGAAAAAACTAAATTTGAGTAAAAGGCATTTAAAGTTTATAATGTAAATCATACAAATGAACTCAACTATACTTACAGAAACTATGTGGCATACCTTGATTTGCTTTTGGTACTCAAATATACATACAATAAAGTATATTTGGTGGTATGCGCATATCATGCTGTATGATAATAGTATTTAGAAGCTGGAAATAAAATAAAAATTATCGTTAGCTATTCATAATCAAGTTATGTTTATGAATTATAATTACATGCAATACTTACCATTATTAAATACACTTCAAGTTGTTAAAAAGTATGCAAAATAATACTCCAGACAGTCAATATAAACTCCCATCTTGCTGGATTGCACCCGTATAACTAAAAGCAAAAAATAAACCAACAAAGAAAAAGGTCATTATGAACACAATTATTACTAATTAGTTTCCAATACTTATCTGAAAAATTTTTGTATTCTGCAGAAGCTCTTCCACTTTTACAACACCACTGAGGTTATAAGCATTGTTACAGCAGCTAGCAGACTAACTGCACTGATCTAGTGTCTTGGAAGAAAAACAGCTGTTTGGCTGCTTTCTGCTGCTTTACAGAAAATTCTACTATACCAATCAAACAGTAATCTTCATTCTCGACCGGACGCTGTGAGGTACAACCTGTTCGAGTGGCAAATTCAAATTTGTTGAATGCCTTTACTTTAACACATTGAGTTTATTAACATAAAATCACACATAGAAAAATTAATTTTACGGATTTTATTTATTTTACGGATTTTATTTATTTTACGGATTTTATTTATTTTACGGATTTTATTTATTTTACGGATTTTATTTATTTTACGGAAATAAATTCATAACTCATGAGAAAAAAACGGTTTGTAAAACGATTTTTAAGTCGTATTGTCAGTAAGATTTCTCATGAAATAACTCTGTAAAAATTGTGGTAGAACAATCCTTTTCACAAGTTTGGCCTAATTAAAATATTTAAAAATAACGATTTTTCAAAAATTTACTTGAAACAAATTTATCAGTTTTTTGTCGATATCTTCAAGGCAAATTTTTTTTAGCAAAAAACGGCTTTCAGGACCATATTCTACGGACTATTAACTGTGAAAAAAGTGAATAAAAAAAAAATTAATATTTTCAAAATTTTAACACTGTCATAACCCCTTAAAAGAGTCGAATTGACCTCATTTTAATTAGTCTCGTGTCAAGTCCGAACTCCGTACTTCGCGGTTCGTAAATGTGCGGAGATTTTTATTGTACAAGTACGCAATTGTGAATTAAGAAAAAAATACATAATCAATCAAACTAGAAAACGAAACTGAGAGTGCAATCATTTACAACAAAACCTATCATCCATTATCAAAATAAGACGAGCAAGCAGAAAGAATAAGACGAGGACAGCAGAAGCAGCAAAACAAGACAACAGAAACAGAAAAAGGTAAGTCAAATAATTATACTAAAAATACATATCGGAGCGGGTAACAAGTCTAAACCTAGCCACTTGTTACAATTCTATATGCGCTCTCTCAATAAATAATTAAATACAATACTCACACACAAATACCTGTCCTACCCATGAGGTGAGAGTGTAGGTGGAACATAACAACAGCAACTTTAAAAATTGTCGTTTTCTAACTTCTCGTCAATCTCACGGTTTTATTATTGCAAATTTCGTAATCGGACCAAAGCTACGTACAGCTTGTCGAATACTGTTTTCATTTGTATCACCTTACTGCTGTTGTAGGTTAATAACAAGGTTATATATAAACAAATAAACAAACAAAAAAATCGGGCAGATATAGAACGGCAATATTATTGTAATTTAAAATTAGATTTGGGACATTAAATACCTTTGGACATTTCGGCCTGGACATTTTGGTTTGGACGTTTTGTCCCGATACCACACAGTCACATTTATTACAGCACACGCAAAGACAGCATTGCTCATGTAAATATATTATACTAATTACGAGTCAGTTCTATCCAAATTCGCTCAGCACAAAGCACATATAACTTCGTAAAGGTTTTCCCGTTGTAAACATCAAATGTATCTATCATACTCATTTAACATATATGTACAGTGTCGTGTCTTAAAGGCGTCACCCTCCTACAATTAAGCTTGAACATATACTGAAAGCTTAACTACAAGAAGCAATAATCAATGTACGATAAAAGCAAAATAATATGAGAGTTTATGTGTATAAATGAGAAAAACGAGAGCACCGACGGAATTGGTAAGTTAAGAATAATGAAAGTAACATTTCTATAGACACCATATGCGTGTATCTGTATACGTTTCTATTACAGGATAATACGATTGTTTTAAACACCAGAAAATGCGCAAGAAAAATTACAATTGATATATCACGAAATTCATATCACGGTTGTTTGTGTATCAAAGCGAAGCGAGTTAGAGTACACCATGTATAGTAACAAGAACATACCCTTGATTTCGTATTATAAAAAAGAAAGCAAAACACATTAAAATAGAAATACTGCACTATCGATATACATTAAAGAGCATATTGAGAATAAAAAAAATGTTGAATAAAGCTCGACATCTGTGATTATGATAAAAGTATAAAACTGAAATAATGCGAACAAAACGATTTGAAAGTTTCCGAATAGTTGTCACAATTCTAAAAGTCAGCAGTTCACACGTAGCGAATTGTGCACACCGAGAGATAATATACGTTGACGTCCGCAAGCTCCCATCTCTCTCCCCCCTCACTCGCTTTATCGTTGCTGCGTATACGACTGCAGGCGAAAAGGAACTCGGCCGCGCACCCAAGCCCAGGTATAAGGGACACAAAGAGTTTCCCACAGGTATGTTGGGGAAACACTCGCACAAGGAAAACCTCGGGGAGAAACCCCGCAACGCACACAGATAGGTCGTGGAAGCGCAGTACCTTGCAGGACTCTGCAAACAGCACGCGCCCCCACAGCGATCCACACTCTCCCTTGCGGACAGCAAACGATCGCACACAAATAAAAATTTAAATTAAACAAATAAAGTCTATCATGGCTACAAACATGGCTAGCGTGGTCTTGGGTAGAAAACACATCGTGCAGGTCGTTAAGAACCTTTATAATTACATGCCCGAAGCCAAGCTCCTGGGCGTCTTCGACTGCAGTCGGCCGGTCTTGCTCGTGAGGGATCCGGAGTTGATCAAGAATATTAGTACTAAGATGAGTTGCGTCGTGCGCAGTAGTTTTCGTTTAGGGAATGCAAAAATAATTTTTTTTTTAATATCAACGAAGAATTTCGACAACTTCATGGACCATCACAAATTCATCGACGTCTCGGTGGATCCTCTATGCGGCGGCAATTTCTTCAGCATGAAGGGGCAATAGTGGAAGGAAGCACGAAATCTGCTCACACCGGCCTTCACCTCAATCAAGATGAAGGCGATGTGCGGATTGATAGCGAAGTGCGCCGAGAACTTGGTCGAGCACATGAGCAAGCTCTGCGAGGAGCAGCACCGGGAGCTCAGTATTCGCAGAGCCACGGAATGAGCAGTAGCAGCAGCAGGAGCTTCGAAGAAGAGGATCTCGCATCCGGAGATGCTTTGCCTCTCCCCGACAGAAGGTCGGGGAGAAAGTATTCAAGAGTCGCGGGACTCTCGTCGTCCGCGCACTGTCTTGGAGAGCGCGACGAGGACTTGTTCCGGCCTCGGGAAGAATCCGCGATGCGCGGCTCTCTGCGATGTCTGCAATGTTTGGTTAAGAGCGCGGTGAGCTGTCCACTAGCACTGTCGTAGTCCAGTTGCGGAATGAGCAGCAGCAGCAGGAGCTGCGAAGAAGAGACCAACTGCACAATCCCGCATCGAGAGATGTGAAAGTCTAAACTGAAAACTGAAAGTCGAAGAGAGAGTATTCTTAGTTTAAGGAAACTTTAAAATCAGTCCTTTTCAGGAGTATGAAATAATAACTGGAACAAATTATTGTTATTATATATATATATATGGGTGATTCTCTGTGAGATCGACCGGCCGAAAAATAGACCTCACTATAACTCTGTGAATTTGTTCTAGAGGTTGACACGAGTTACTCCAAATTTTTTCAGATTTTTTGAATTGATTGTCTTAGAGTTACAGCGGGTCAAAGTTGATAAAATTAGTTTTTTTGCATTTTGTGCTGATTTTCGAAAATTCATAGCTCCTTAGGAAAGCATTTATCACTATAGGGACATATAACAATTTTTTCTTAAAATTTTCTCAATTTTTCAAAAAAAATACTTTTGAAATCATATATATATGTATTACAAGTCATATGTGTAATTTAAACCTTGAAATTCAAAATTTTCAAGGTACGACCCATCGGATCCCAACCAAAATTTTTGTAAAGATTGCTTATTTTAGTAGAAAAGTTTCTACGTATGTCCCAACCCATCAGACCTGCTCTATTTCTTGCTAAAAATAAAGTTATTACTCATATTTTGCTACATTTGGCAAATAATGATCTACTTCCGCCTTTATAATTAGAAATTCATCTGAATTAATTATAGTATGTACAGTAGATATATATAATACATAATGAGGTGATATTTCTCAATGTAATAGATAACAATTCTATATGTATAGCGACTAAAATCTGGATTAATAGTTAATTTATAAAATAGTACTTACAGTCATTGACGTGTGAGGTGGTTTTAACTTGTTTTGCCGGACCAACTAATTTGAATCGCCTGTAACAAACAAAGAATAATTTATTTTAACAAAAAGAATTGTGTTCTCTAATTTAAAGTTAATTGAATTAAAAATAATAAAAGTATACATATCTGATGTTCAATGAGTCATTCACAGTATCTTCATATACACATGACTTTTGTCCAAGTGGACTTTTACACTTTAAACTTTCTCCAGGCTTCAGCTCAGACACTGTTACACACGCGGAGTACGAGTTTTAGAGGGTTTAAGTGCATTTTAAACAATATATTTTATTATAAATTATTGGTCCCGGCGCGTATGAGGTTAGGCAGCTGATAGCAGCAGCAGTAAAACTAAAGCTTCAGGTTATACTCAACATAATAGCACGAAAGTGCATTGGCGGCAGTTATACCCTGTATTAGGAATGAACAAGAGGGCGACAATTTCGAAAGCGCGTAGAATTTAAATGTATATAGCTGATTGTTTTATTTATTATGATGATTTTGTTTATTTCTTACATTATGGAATAATGGTTGAAACTATACATTGAACTATGCCGAAAACCAACTAAATATATTATTCAAATCGCACGCGCTTTCAAAATCGCCGCCGTCTTGTTCATTCCTAATACAGAGTATAACTGCCGCCAACGCACTTTCGTGCTATTATGTTGAGTATAATCTGAAGCTTTAGTTCTACTGCTGCTGCTATCAGCTGCATAACCTCATACGCGCCGGGACCAATAATTTATTATAAAATATATTGTTTAAAATGCTATAAAACCCTCTAAAACTCGTACTCCGCGTGTGTAACAGTGTCTGAGCTGTAGCCTGGAGAAAATTTAAAGTGTAAAAGTCCACTTGGACAAAAGTCATGTGTATATGAAGATACTGTGAATGACTCATTGAACATCAGATATGTATACTTTTATTATTTTTAATTCAATTAACTTTAAATTAAAGAACACAATTCTTTTTGTTAAAATAAATTATTCTTTGTTTGTTACAGGTGATTCAAATTAGTTGGTCCGGCAAAACAAGTTAAAACCACCTCACACATCAATAACTGTAAGTACTATTTTATAAATTAACTATTAATCCAGATTTTAGTCGCTATACATATAGAATTATTATCTATTACATTGAGAAATATCACCTCATTATGTATTATATATATATCTACTATACATACTATAATTAATTCAGATGAATTTATAATTATAAAGGCGGAAGTAGATCATTATTGGCCAAATGTAGCAAAATATGAGTAATAACTTTATTTTTAGCAAGAAATAGAGCAGGTCTGATGGGTTGGGACATACGTAGAAACTTTTCTACTAAAATAAGCAATCTTTACAAAAATTTTGGTTGGGATCCGATGGGTCGTACCTTGAAAATTTTGAATTTCAAGGTTTAAATTACACATATGACTTGTAATACATATATATATGATTTCAAAAGTATTTTTTTTGAAAAATTGAGAAAATTTTAAGAAAAAATTGTTATATGTCCCTATAGTGATAAATGCTTCCCTGAGGAGCTATGAATTTTCGAAAATCAGCACAAAATGCAAAAAAAACTAATTTTATCAACTTTGACCCCCTGTAACTCTAAGACAATCAATTCAAAAAATCTGAAAAAATTTGGAGTAACTCGTGGCAACCTCTAGAACAAATTCCCAGAGTTATAGTGAGGTCTATTTTTCGGCCGGTCGATCTCACAGAGAATCACCCATATGTGTGTGTGTGTGTGTGTGTGTGTGTATTATACATCTCTGGACGACGTCCACGATGATCTCTCCGTGGAGCTCAATCATCTCCACGTTGCCTGTCTCCGAAGAGATCGGAAGCAGCAGCAGCGGCCGTAGAGGAAATTTTTAAGATTTAGACAACGCGGACGTCGGAGAAAGCTCTCTGATGAGAACACGCTAAAGAGAGCTACAGAGAGACATGGAGTATATAGTAGATATGCAAGGTTTTCACAGCATGGAGAAGAATGGAAGACAAAAGCGAACTGATGATTACACTAACGACTTCTGGCTTTTTATAGCCGACTGTTGCGTAATTAGTTACGTGATTTGATTTCATAGCTGTACGCCACCTGTTGAGCAGTTGAGGTACCAACTTCAGAGCTGATCTCCCCCACTACGATTCCACTCGCTCGCTGCTATTAGCTCATTCCATTCCCGCGACATGTGCATGGCGGCGAGAAAAAACTTGCATGATTGAGCTCCGCGGAGAGATCATCGCCGAGAGATGTATTATATTACACACACACACACACACATATATGTACATATATAATAACAATAATTTGTTCCCGTTATTATTTCATAGTCCTGAAAAGGATTGATTTTAAAAAATTTCCTTTACCTAAGAACATTCTTTCTTCGACTGAAAGTCGTCTCCGGATTCGGGATCCTCCAGTTGGTCTCTTCTTCGCAGCTCCTGCTGCTGCTGGTCATTTCGCGGCTGGATTACGACAGTGCTAGTGAGAGCTCATCGCGCTCTTTGCCCCAGAGTGCGGACGTCGCAGAGAACCGCGGATCGCGGATCCTTTCCGAGGTCAGAGCAAGTTCTCGTCGTGCTTTTCAAGCCAGTGTGCGGACGACGCCGGCAGTCCCGCGACAGAAGGTCGGGGAGAGGTAACGCATTTCCGGATGCGGGATCCTCTTCTTCTTCGCAGCTCCTACTGCTGCTGCTGCTCCGTTCGCAGCTGGGCTTCGACTGAGCTCGCGGTGAGCTCGCCGCGCTCTTAATACAAGAGCGCGGACATCAAAGAGAGCCCATGTTGCATCACTCCTAAAAAGGACTTATTTTTATTTAAAAAAAAATTTCCATATACTTTCTCTTTGACAGAAGGTCGAAGAGAGGCAACGCATCTCTTCTTCTTTGCAGCTCCTGTTGCTGCTGCTGGACGTTGAAGAGAGCCGTGGATCGCAGATCCACCCTGAGGCCGAGAGCTCCGGGATCATTGAATCCTGTCTCTTCGGTCGGAGAGAAGCATCGCATCTCCGGATGCGGATCTCCTTCTGGAACTCTCTTCACTGGACTCCGGCTGCTGCTACTCCGTCTGCGGCTCGACAACAATTGATCTGGTCGGCAGCTCACCACGCTCTTATCTGTAGAGCGCAGACGTCGCCGAGAGTCGCGCTTCACGCTTCCCCACCACGCAGCCATCGCGGGACCTACTGCTCGGTCCACTCCTCATCGATAACTGAGCTGAGCGGAGCATTCGCGGCGCTTATACATGGATCGCGCGGACGTCATAGAGAGTCCTAATGGTGCGACACTCGCGCAAAATACGATTTGCCCCATAATATATCCCCAGGGTGGCCCCGGCTCGCAATATCACGGCCCCGGATTGCCTCGCGATACCCCGTGGTGGCTCCGTACCGACATAGCTCACCTACTTCTGTTCAATAAATAACTCCACGAGCGTTCGGATCTCGCGCTTGGCGAATCCATTCTGCTCGTGAACATAATATGCTGACGAAAATTCGTTTATTATTCCTTTCTCCTTGAGGAAATTCTGCATCCCCTCACAGGTATATTCGGTACCATTGTCAGTGCGTAGAACTTTTATTTTCGTCCCAAGCTGGGTGGACACGAACGCCTCAAATTCCTTGAATTTTTCCAATACTTCTGATTTACGGTGCAAAAAATAAATTTTTCTGTAGCTCGTGTTCTCGTCTTTGAATACAAAAAAAAAATCTTGTCCCCTTTGGAGACTGCACATTTATGGGACTACAAACATCGCTATGGATTTTTTCTCCTGGCCCTTAAATGCTTTGCGATGTGCAGCTTGGATGCGGCTTCCGGGTCTGCTTGCCTAGCACATCCTTCGCAAAACTCGATTTTTTTTGCGAGAGCCCTCTCCCGCCAAGCTGCTCACACGTGTGCTTTACAGCTCGGACATTAGCATGGCCCATCCGCGCATGCCAAATATTGAGCTTGCTCTGCTCATCTGCTTGTACAGTATTACACGCAGTAGACAATTTCACCTTGAAAAGCATGCGGAAGATGTTGCCGTGGGAAACTCGTCGCGCAACGAAATTTCCATCCTTATCACCGACTTCACACCCGTTTTCATCAGAAGAAAACTTATATCCTGTTTTGTTCACCGTTCCGATAGAAAAAAAATTGCAACCGAGCTCTGGAACGTGCAGTACATCAGTTAAGGATCGTTCATACATAATTCCGTTGAATTTTTCTTGAATTGTTATTGTTCCGATTCCGGGCGCATCGATACATCGGTTATCGGCCACTTTTATTTTATGCACAGTAGAATCAATAATGGGTTCATGAGCTCTTCATATATAGGTATACATATGCACAGTTCGATAAGTTCTTTTTAAATATAAAGATAAACAGGATAAACTGTACTTTAAAAAATAACTTTTAAAAGACAAATAATTCTTCAAAATTTTCAATATAAAAATCAACTTTGATTATTTCAAGTATTTTTGAGTACTATTACATTATAAACAAACTGCGGGAAAAATTAGAGCGCGCTACTCTTGGTCTAGTACTTAAAAATAGTAGACTCAATGCACTGAAATTAAGTACTCACAAGCGCAGGCAATGCAGAGCCATATAAGACTCGTATGAGGACTTGAAAAGACTGTAAAATTAAAAAAAAAATATATATATATATATAGCTCTCGGACTCTCTGCACATGTGTTTTTATGTCCCTGGCGACAATGGTCATGACGTGCCGTCACACGATTGATAAGAGCAGGTAGCAGTCGCTCGATAGAGTCAAACTTGCTATGCATTTCCACTGCCGTCGTTGAGTGAACTGGCTTTATCGATTGGTTTCGCTGAATATCACATTGCTCTACGAGTCGGATAGCGAGTCGTCGTTTCGGATTCGTTGCCCCTGACTGAGCGGACGAGTCCTCTGTGCATGACTTTTTATACCCTCGGACATTGATAAGACGCGTAAAAGGTGATATCCGCGATGCACCTTCACTGTAAATGAGCGTAATCGTGCGGGGTATGGCTTTATTGGTCGGTAGAGCTTAGGATAATGTCGCCCTATACATTCACGAGCTCATGTAATACTAAAGAATGTAATATGCTATATATACAAATTGTTCAACTACGTATACATTCATGCAAATGACGAGCTCTGTTTACAAACTGATTTGATCAACTCGATAAAAAATACTACACATGATTCTTTGGACCTCAAGAGCAACTGGTGTATCTCGACGCAGCCCAAAAGTTCAGCGACGTAACTCGGATCGTTCGACTGCAGTTTCGTAAATCTCTCGGTGAGACTGAGTAGTTGCCCACACATATGGAAACACTGGAGCCCGAAATGGTTGTCCACCCAGCAAGTCACATTCCATACGAAAATTATGGATGTCGATTCCACTGCGAATGAGGATTTGTTGTGGAATATGTTAGCGTGTGTGGTAAGGGATAAAGTAGGAACGAATGGGTTTATACATCGTGTTTTATGGTAAAATTTATTGTTATTAATACAATGGTTCTTTG
This sequence comes from Philotrypesis tridentata, assembly GCA_018906965.1. Classification (NCBI taxonomy): domain Eukaryota; kingdom Metazoa; phylum Arthropoda; class Insecta; order Hymenoptera; family Pteromalidae; genus Philotrypesis; species Philotrypesis tridentata. Next base: position 793,894 of record JACCIB010000063.1, read on the forward strand.
AATAATGAATGGTAATTTGGTTAATAAATACAACGTATTTTCTAAAACTTTTTTAAAAAATAATTTGTTATAATTGTAACGAATGACGTATTTTCAAAAGAATATTTGATACCAAAATATTTTTTTTTATATTTACATATGATTGAACGAGATCATTTTTCTTAAATATAATAATATTTTGTTTTCATTCTAATTTGTATTGTTTTCATTGTAATTTGCAATCTTTGTAACATCGTTGTGTTCAGCTGGCCATTAACTGATGTACTATCAATCTTAAATAAATTCTTGTAGTTAATTCAAAAAATTTTAATAAAATATATAACGCAAATACACAAGCATACCTTCAAAGTAAAAGTAAAACAAGCGAAACTGACGCCCAGCGTTTTCATGAAAAGTGTGACCTGAGTAACCTTTTTGAAGCATTAGACAAGATCATCGTCCCGAAGATGATGATGAGGATCTTCATGAAAATGGCGATTAACCTGTATTGTCGACAGGTGTTTTCGAGATGAGGTCATATCTCGCTAAACAGTAAAAGTTTGCTCACAACGTCCCTGCATCTCTTGTACTTGGCTAGCTTGCCTCCATAACATTGCTATTTCTCGAAAGTCATGCCTTTGGTGGGACACCGATCGAAACGCAATGTCTTTGCCAACTTTTTTCGCGATTATTTATCACTGAATTCACAAATTATCTGTACCCGCTATTTTTAAATTACCGATATCATTTAAAAAAATTCAAATATTTAGTTGCACATTAAAGGAATATATAATTCATTTTCAGAAATTTTAAAGAAATTACGAAAATATCGCACTAATGAAAAATAGATTTATCATTGCAAGTAATAAATATATAAGTTTTATTGAAAATTGTTATAACGGAAATTAGCGAGACTCCTCGCTGATATAAAAGCGTTGGCTACACCTATTGTTTCCTTATTATTGAAATAGTAGTCGAGGAAGCCGGAACAATAATAGTCCATCTCCTTGCTTCTCGCTTCTCCTTCCCCCGCCTGAGATTGGCCGGGGAAGAAACACGTTCGATCTATAGGCTGTTGTGCTCCTCTATATGTAAGTCATAATTTGTCACATATTATAATTGTATTGTGCTCATTTATTTATTGAAATAAAAATTGACAGTTTCCTGAAGAGGGTGACAGTGTTCACCGAAACGTTGAAACAAAAGGAAAAATGGTATAAATTAATTTTTATCTTTTTCCTAACACTTGCCTCGGAGAGATCGATAGACTCTTTTATAAAATATTAAAAAACACCGAGGGATAAAGTCTTTGAATATTGTGTTATACACATATTCACACATACTTAAACATGGACCGTGGATCTTCGCCGGTCTCAAACCGCTTCTCTTTCGACGACATCAAAGACAAATATGGAGAGGACGCACGACAATACCTAAAGACATGGATAACGCTGCAAAGGGATTTAACGAGAGCCAGATCCCAACGACAATTTTTGCTGCGCTGCAGAACGTTCGACAAACAACCGACGCATATCACAAATATTTCAAGTAACTTGAACCATTTTACTTTCCATAATAACTGGGTAAATGATAAATTTTACAAAATTGTACAAAATCTTCAAAGAAAAATTTTCAATCTTGAAATTGAGAATATTTGTATCCATATAGAATTTTTAGAGTCAGAAGTTAAAAAATTAAATGAATTTTTACAAGAAAAAATACCACAACAATTGTTATAATACATTATAAATAATCAATATACTCTTAACATGAATTATAGAAGTAGACTTAATTGCACACACTTCTTTGTTGATCAAAACAAATGTACACTCGAGTCATGAAAAATGGTTTAAAAATCTCACAGACGTAGATATACCAGCGAATGTTATATCTGTAACAGCATTAGGACGAAAATTCAATCCTAATTGTGACCTTAATGATAATCTTATTTTTGTGTGCATAAAAAACTTAGAAAATTCAATTACATATAATAGTATTTCGGAAAACATTGCAAATAATATTAGAAGCACATTGTTAAATAAAATCACACATTTTCACAATAAAACTAGACACAAAACAATAGAAGAAAAAAACTTTGAACACAAATTAACAGAGACTAATGATTTTATTAAGAGTCACAAAGATATTATATTTACCTTTGCGGACAAGGGTAACACGACGGTTGCAATGTACATTCAACAACATGTCGATTACATCGAAAAAATGGAGACTCTTCTAGCAGATAGGTATACTTACACTGCGGTTAAGAAAAATCCGCTGTCGAAATTACAGACAAAGGTGAAAAGCTTTCTAAATGTTTGGAATGATAATGGTTTTCTTGGGAAAAAATATAGTAGACATAAACTTACTCAAACGGACACGATTTTACCAAAAGCATATGGATTACCAAAAATCCACAAAAAAGATTATCCGTTGCGACCTATTATTTCAACAATAGGATCACCTACATATTTTTTCTCAAAGACATTATTCAAAATTTTACAAAGCAATTTAGATAAGCCAAAATCCTATGTAAAAAATAGTTATGAATTAATCGAAAAAATGAAACTTGTGAATGTTCCGGCGGACCACTGATATTGTAAATCTTGACGTAAAATCGCTATAAACAAATATTGACAAAGCATTAGTAAAAAGTAGTATCGAAAAGAGATACACGCGAATAGCTAGAGGTTCTGACATTCCACTCGATGAGATATTAGCAGCATGTGAGTTACTTATGGAGAACACGTTTTTTCAATTTAACAATAAATTTTACAAACAACTTTTTGGTACTCCAATGGGCTCTCCGATCTCGGGATTATTCGCTGATTTAGTCATGGATGATCTCGAGACGGACTGCATTTCGAAACTTTCGTTTAAACCGATATTTTTTTACCGTTACGTGGATGATATTATTACATGCATCCCTAAAACAAAAATTAATGAAACACTTAATATATTTAATTCGTACAATAGCCAGTTACAATTTACACTTGAAATTGAAATAAATGACTCCATAAGTTTCTTAGACGTTTTGTTGGTAAAGAATACAGGCAAAATAATGACTGGTACACGAAACCCACCTTCTCTGGTAGATTTTTAAATTATCATTCACAACATCCTGAATCTCAAAAAGTCGCCATGGTGTACAATTTTATTGATAAAGCTATTAAATTATCGGACAAATGTTTTCATAAGAAAAACATCAATATTGTAAAAAAATTACTAGCTGAAAATAATTATCCTGTCAACTTTACCAACAAATATATAAAAAAACAGATTGACAAAATAAATTCAAATGCACAATATCAACGTTGCAATAACGACACAAATTTTAAAAACATTGTTACTTTACCCTATGTCAAAGGGTTTTACGAACAAATGCAACATTCTTTAAAAGAAAAATTTATTACGACAGTGCCGAAAATACACAATCATATGTGTAATATTATAGTTAAAGGCAAAGACAAAAGAGAATAGTATATTACGCAACAAGGGCAGAAAGCGGGAATTCCGGCACTGCGCGACATGATGCCCGAGGCGAAGCCGAGGGCATCATTTCGCGCAGTGCAGGGCTTCCAACTTTTTGCCCGTGTGGCGTATACTATTTTTCTTCATACCTCGGTCGAAAGTACGTTATTAGCAATTAAAAACAATGCTAACCTCTTTCGACTGACAGTTCGAAGCGTGGCCATATTTTACTTTTACTCCTCTCGCGACAATACATCTTGAGGACATTCACGAAATGTGTGATGTTCTGATGCTTGCCCCGACATTTGCGGCACAAGCGAAGCGAATGCTGCTGGTCGGGGGCAAGCATCAGAACATAAAAAAACCATATAAAAAAATCTTTAGATAGAAAAAAAAATTAATTTTTCTACTCAGTTATTTTACTTATAATTATTCTACAATTATTGTAAAACCATTACATTTCTTACACTTATATGCATTCTAATATGTTTGCATCATTCTTTATTATTTGAACATGAGCAATGGAAAAAAGTACTCATTTAAAATTTGGCGAAGCTGTAAAGCAAGGTTAAAGTTTTATTAAAACTAAAGTAGCATAAATTAAAATATTTCACTTCAACTATTGATTGTAAAAATTGTTGGAAGCTGAATTTACATCATTACTACAAAGAGGCGATGGCATGATTTGACTGCGCGCATGGAAAAATTCTTTTCTCCACACTGCGCCGAAAGTACCACTTTTGCTCCCGGGCGCCAGGAGCGAAATTGGTAATTTCGGCGCTAGTGTGAAGAAAAATAGTATACGCACCGCGGGAGTAAAATCGGACAGCCCATATCTCGTGTTTGCTACCCTCGCCTTCGGCTCGGGTATCAATATACACGAGATATGGACTCTCCAAGTTTTTTCCTCCCTAGGCACGTAATATACTATTCCTCCCGCTGTTTTGTAGAGCGCGCGCGTCTTTTGTCAATGCACAAATCTTCGACTTTCGTCTTTGAAATCGATGCGGGAGAAGCGTACTTTCGACCGAGGTATAAAGAAAAAACAATTAGAAAAGAATGTTGTATATAAGTTGCAATGTAATGATAGTACGGCTACATATGTGGGCCAAACCAAGAGAAGTGTGTGTACACGTATTGAGGAACATAAAAAATCTAAAAACAACGTCATACACGAACACAATAATAAATTCAATCATAGTTTCAATTTTGAACTAGCACGCCACATTCGATCTTGGGCCCTTCGGGCCTGCAGGTCTCAGTGGCTTGCCGCCTTGCATTGCTTCGCGCGTTTCGCTTCGGGTTTTGCATTTAAGGCACGACCGACGCTCGCGCTTCGCGCTCGCCTGAACCCCCTACGTTCGTGCATGCTTCACGCTCACCCAGTCCTCCTACGGTACTTTCCTAGGGATCAGAATTTCTGCTGGTTCACCATTAAGTCTTTTAATGGTTAAAATTTTATAAACGTGACGTTATATAATTTTTTGAATTGCTAGAAAACTCTATAAAGTAAAGGCATTCAACAAATTTGAATTCGCCACCAAACATGTTGCGTCCCACACCGTCGGGTCGGGAATGAAGATTACTATTTGCCGCCAAACAGCTGTTTTTCATTCAGCTCACAAGACACTATATAGATTACTAGGGGATCATTTGCGCGCGTAAACGCGCGCGTTGGTTTTGTGGTATATGAACTTTAAATGTATATTAATTTATTAATATTATGCTTTAAATAATTATTTTCTACAAATTAAATATATTATTTATATTTTTAATAAATTGATGATTATTAAATAAAACTGATAATTTAAGAAATTTTACGTTATTAAGTAAGATTTATATCATAAACTTCAAATGCCTTTTACTCAGTTTAGTTTTTTCATGATATTTTTCCTCTTGCCGCAGGTTTTCTCAGCAACGAGTGGATCAATTGGACTGGAATTTTAAAGAAACCTTCGGAATAGGTTTTTTTGCAGAGATAATCAAGACTAACTGAAATTTTTTTTAAAAATCAGTTTTGGGGTTTTCAACATATTGAATCACTCTGAACGTAGAATTATTATAGTCAAAAATTGTATTTTTAAAATATCTACAGCTTTTATATTGAACATTTTTATGTACAACGTAAACCCAAAAAGTTTTATTACGTAAAACGAATTATTGTAATGTTAAAATTCAATTTTAGCTTGTTAACTTGAATTCTAAGCATTTTTGACTGTTCATGTCAATAGGAAAAAGTTGTATCTTTTGAAGATCTACAACATTTCTATTTAACTTTTTTGTGTGAAATGCTTAGAATTTGAGCTGTGGGCAAAAAACCGTTTTTCCAAAATCTAAGAAATGCCCGCATATTTTTTGTATATATGGAATCGAGTCCAAAGTTATTCTGTCGCGATATTAACATAGCAAGAGTTTATATAAAAAAATTTGGATCGATAGGAGCTAATTTTGTAGAGATAATCGTGGCCAACTGAAATTTTAGTTAAAAATACACGTAAAATTAATCATAAAGAGCTCCCATTTGAACAATTGGTCGGTAATCGCAAAAGTAAAAAAAACGTTTTTTTTGTATATATAAGAGCTGCACTGTCATAGATTTTTAGCCCGATTGGTCGAAAATTGGCTAAGATGTGGCAGGTAATAGTTTTTGCGATGATAAAACTATAAGGCATTCCCGCGTTGCGGTCGTGCCTAAAAAATAAATATTAAGGATAAAGAAAGCAATTTAAATAAAAGACTTGTTTCAGAGATGTTACACATAAAATGCAGGATAATGGTATCAATAAAATGGAAGATACACAGAAACTCAATAACGTGTACACACACTTATTACACCGATTGAAAAACAAAACGGATTATAGACGACTTTAAAATTTGTAAACATGCATGAGAGCGGCGAGCATTGACGTCACTTGTAAACAGACCGCTCGAAAATTAGCGAGACTCCTCGCTGATATAAAAGCGTTGGCTACACCTATTGTTTCCTTATTTTTGAAACAGTAGTCGAGGAAGCCGGAACAATAATAGTCCGTCTCCTTGCTTCTCGCTTCTCCTTCCCCCGCCTGAGATTGGCCGGGGAAGAAACACGTTCGATCTATAGGCTGTTGTGCTCCTCTATATGTAAGTCATAATTTGTTACATATTATAATTGTATTGTGCTCATTTATTTATTGAAATAAAAATTGACAGTTTCCTGAAGAGGGTGACAGTGTTCACCGAAACGTTGAAACAAAAGGAAAAATGGTATAAATTAATTTTTACCTTTTTTCCAACACTTGCCTCGGAGAGATCGATAGACTCTTTTATAAAATATTATTATAACGGATTTATACAATTATTTTTATCCGAGTACTGTATATATAGATAAGCCAGTTTTCATCATCTGTAAAAACAACATGTATATACATGAATTTAAATGTATGCGATAAAAAATTATTCTTGATACAAAAAAATACTGAATGCGCTTATATTAATCTTACGTTACAGTAAGTGTCCATACACAAGACAAACATTTTTCCACCTGTCAATTCACATCTGCGAAGACTTCGAAGCATTATAATTTTAATTAAACTTTTTGTTTTCTCTGATAAATTATACCAGTTACAGGCATAGCTGTAAAAGTAAAAAAGCGAACTATTTAGTACTATACATTTATTGGGAATATTTCTAGTCAGAACGTGCATGCTGGGTTAAAATGATAAAGACACCCGGTTTAACAGTTATAACAAATGTGGTGTAAATAATTCCCCCTCCTGGCTGTATCTTATATAAATATATATTTCTTAAGCAATATATCGATTCGTCTTGAGAGAATGCTTCAATTGGTATAAATAAAAGTTACGCAAGTTATAGACTGCTAAAGTTAGACATAAAAAATTTTGGCGCTAGTGTGAGGAAAAATAGTATACGTTCCACGGGAGTAAATTCAGGCAGTTCATATCTTGTGTAAATCCGAGCCGAAGACAAGGGTGGCAATTCACACAAGATATGACCGACTATACAAGGTATACTATCAGTCCCGGTACTCTAGATTAGTGAGACTAATAGTATATTACCCAACACGGAGAAAACATTTAGATTAGCGAGACTCATTAGTATATTGTTTACCTAGAACGAGAAGAAAAGTCTTTTTATCTCGAGTGTGGATTTGCAGTCGAGTAATTTTTTCGCAATGTATAATGATGTGAATATGTACATTTAAGGACGTTTCCCTGTCTAGCTCAGAATTGTAGAAGTAACCTATATTATCGATACAAAATTTAATTTCAAAAGTTAAAAAACATTAATAAAAAGACGAGGATACTTGCAAACAAGCTCTGAGCGCATGTTTTATCAATTAGAGAATGAAATTAATAATAGAAGATAGCGTGCTACGTAAAATAAAAATACGTTTTCTAACATAACCTTATCGCCGAGAACTGTTTTCAATGAATATCTTTCAAAAAAACATTATAGCATAGCTCAAACTATTTACAGTTTTATTCCATTAACGTGTTTATCCCATGATTGTTCAGGTGTGTAATTTCTATCACAATTTTTTTTAATGATTTCGAGCCTGTCCAATAAGAGCGTATGTTAAACATAGCATTTTCAGCTTGACATTTCTCGGTATTGAGTATTATAATATATGTGTTAAAAACAATGATAATACATTCAGGAGACTCTTAACTTTCATATTCTAAGTTTTCATTAAATTCTTTTATCATTTTATAAAACAGGGCAACGTGCTTAAATGCGAACTTTTCAGTTTTTTGGAATCTCATCTTTTTGTATGTAATCTTAGAAAAAGCTTGTCAAAATTCCACGGGGTTCTCATAAGGTTCTCATAGTTAAGATATGATGTATATATCACGTATAGAAACGTAATTAAACCGTTTCTACACGTGATAAGTATTGTCAAAAAAAATTGCATTTACCATTTGTCAAATACTTGTAAGCTACTGTTAATTATCTTTTGACCAGGAAGAAAAATGTAATAGAAATGTACAAATCCAGCGATTAGAACTGCAAGGTATCGTATCAAATCTTCCGGCCTATCCTTCATTAATAACTGTAAAATATGTAAAACTGCAAAATTATTTTTGACGTAAACTTAATGTTCTTTTTGCTCTAAACAATATTGTTCTTAATAAATACCACAGCCAACCCACCGCCGCACAGAAGCATATTCAGAAAAAGTACAAATAGCCAGCCTATGTTATAAGAATATTCGATTAAGTCGACGTATCTGCATTTAAATAAAAGATATCCAATGAAATAATTGATTATAAACATATTAAGAGGACGTCATATACGTATAAGTGACTGTCAGTGGCGGCATGGAAGACAAATAGTTGTTTCTAAATAGATGTAATACATTTTCAAAAATTTACGAAATAGTTGCGCCCTTCGTCTCAACAACATCTATCAGTATCCGAAGATTGAAATCAAAATATTTCCAGACATTAAAATGTATTGAAACTTGACTATAATCATATTTCAAACTAATTATGAGTTCAAACTTTGCATACGAAGGCCAGCTATCTCTTAGATTTGCTCACGGAGACAAATTGCCCGAGTATTATCTGAAAAATTAATTATGAAGTTGGTTTTCGCTCAGATAAATGTATATTTGGACTTTAGAATTTAAGTCTTTGCACTTAGTTTTAAGCCGTAAAAAATTTGCTAAAAGCGATCAAATAAGAATGTCACGCATTAAAAATATTTTGTTGAAAAAGAAATCCTGCAAAAGAATCCATGCTGGAGTTATTCTATAAGAATGATTATGTAGGTCCAAGTGTAAGGTGATATTAATTACTTTTAGTCTGAAATTGACTTACATTTATATCTGAGTTCATTAATACTAATCTTATTAAAGTATTCATTTTTCAGAAATATAATAGGGCTGTTAATTCGTCTTCTTTTGATTAATTATATTTAATATGTGACGATCGCAGCGTAGTTAACTTACCCTAATACTGTTTGGTGTAAATGAATCGCACTGACAGCATACTTATAGGCAGATCGGTCTCCTTCGTAAAAGTTAATCTTGCCTTTTTCGATTTTCAGAGACATCTCGGCAGTTTTATCCAGTCGATAGCTACATAAAATATCATTCCAATTGACGTAAATTCTCGATAATTAAATTGCGAATAACTTAAAAGTTTGTATATGTTAATAGAACACTCGCCAGACAAGAGCGAATAATGCGATAACGTGTTGCACTGTTAATATAAATCCAAGATCAAACGTTACCAGTAGTACAGCAGTACCAATGCCCCCGAAAACTGCTTGAGCCATTAATGGATAAAAATACTTTTCTTGATCGATACCATACTCGGCGTAGTACGGAAGAAGTTTGGGACGGGTGGCATTGGGCAGTGGCGCAATATAATCCCACAAGGGTGAGAAAACCGGCATGCTTAGAAATATACTTATACCCATGATCATGTAAGCTGCATGTACGTTATAATAATAATAATAATTTGTAGTTATTTGTTGTAAAAGAAGCACGCGAAAACGTAAACTTTTATACTTTATTGTGACAATACCAGAATAGAATTGAATACTTTTACGACCTTCCTCATTGTACGCGTGCATTACCTTTAATTCATTTTCATCGCCCATGACTTTCCAATCGTTTGCTATACTTTCGTACAAGAGTTTCAGCTAGAAGTAAAATGCTCGAGGTGACTGATCAAATAATCCTTCATCAGACATTTTATATGAGTAAACTTACATCCGCCATGTACACAACGCTTGCAGTGAGTTTTGCAACTACAATAATGCAATACATTTCACCAATGAAATTTTCAGTAACAAGGTCATAGTTTTTGAAGTGTAACTCTTGGAAAAGTCTCACACCCTAAAATTATGTTTGACGCATAAAAAAATGTTAAAGTATATAATATTCCCTAATAAATATACTTGATGCTTATAATTCTCACCATTGCAATAAAAAATGATAATGTGAAGCCGTATACGTAAATCCATGAAACGATATTTTTCCAGAAACTTTGAAAATAATACAGCCCTATACATTTTTGCAAAGTGATTGTCCAATTCCAATAATTACTTTTAAACAATTCCATACTACTAGCAAAATTTTGTTCAATATATATTCTTTTGTAAAGAAAGCTTAACCAAGTGTACGCATAAATAGTTCGACTCCACTAGAATAACCTGCTCTCTTTCAAAATAATGGCCAGTTGTATTTACTCGGCAAATACGCACTTTGCTTTTAAATAATGAAGAAGATCCGATTCTATCATCTGCGCCTATCGCACGATCGCACATGTGTGCCTCTCATTTGTAATAAACTATTTATTTCTCCAGCCATTGTCTAGCGCTGCAGGTGCTATAAGAAAACACTGGATTGCAACAGTAATTATGAATGCGGGACTTGCAAAAGGGTTTAATTTCATAGTTCAAGGTGTATTAAGCGTAATTTGCATATGCATATGTTAGCTTCGTGCTTGTATTGATCTTTCGTCTTATTCTTTGTTCTTTCAGAATAGAGAATACATAAAGAGGATATGCATCCAGTGCAGAGCATGTAATGTCTTTATACTATAAGGGCGAAATAACAATTACACGCAGGTACGTAATTTTGATGCTTGTAAAATTTATAATATAGACTATTTATTAATTGAATGCAATTTATTCGCTATAAAAATTTCTCACGTGTCACAGTACATATATATTATGCAGAACATAAGATATTTTAAATTTTATCTGGCGAAGGTTATGTAATCGTGGAATAAATGATCAAGCATAATTTAAGTAGTATTTATTATTCGCAAAGAATAGGGTTTTTAAATAAGTAGTATACGAATTAAAGATATGAAGTATTGAGATTATCCTTGTATTTATCCGTTTCATACGTATGTATATCGCGGTGTTGTCTACACCTGTCTATGTGTGCATTACACAGATTGTCTTAAGCATGAGCCGAAATACGCGTCAAGATCATAAGCGAAATTCATGACGATCAGTATCCTTCGAGCATGATCACTGTAAACACCGAACCTCTCTATTGCCGATATAGCGCTATTAAATGCCTTTAATCCAAGCCTGGCTTCATTTATTATTTTCCTAATACCTACAATATAAAGTACACTTTAATTAATAATCATATTTTATCATAAATATCACTGATTTTAATAATATTATAATAAGACGCTAGAAAGTATACTTCATATTTTGAATTTACACGCTACTTTCATTTAAAAACTGTATACTTTACGAACAGCTTATATTATACTTGACCATTTATTCCATGATTTCATAACCTTCCAAAGGTAAAATTAAAAATATCTTACATTTTTTATATAATATGTACTCTGATAAATGATACATTTTTATGTCATATATACTATTAATGAATAAATTATATTTAATAAATAGACTATATTAGAAAACTTAACGAAGATTCAAATTTATAATTGCCAACATTTTACTTTTGAAATGGTATATTTTAAATAGATTTCACACCCTATTCATAAGTTTTAATAATAGCTTTAACCTACAACTCAGTTTTTTAGGTGAATCTAAGTATTTAAAACTTACGCATTAAGTACACTTCATATTAAGCAAGCAATGTTTCGTCCTTGGTACATAACCTTTTCAAGCCCAATTTTATAAAATGGAAAAATTAAACACATCTTACAGCTAGTCAGTCAGTGAGAACGAAAAGCATATATTCAAGCAATCAAATAATTTAACATATAACAGTATACCTTCGCTCCATTTGAAGACTAGCACTGTACAGAAAAGGCCTATTTTGACCCTTCATATCCACTATCTGTGATCATATACATGTAATTTTATTATAAAGTTCCAAATTATAAAATTATTGTTGGAGTCTATCTATCTCGCCAAGGCAAAAGGTGCAGGAAAAAGGTGAAAATAAATTACACCGTTTTTCTTTTTGTCAACGTTTCGGTAAACATTGTCACCCTCTTCAGGAAACTGTCAATTTATTGACAAATTTAATAAATAAAAACACAAATCAAACATAAATTTAAGAAATAAAAACACAAATCAAACACAAATTTAATAAATAAAATCACAAATCATTTGAACTTGCTGCGCGGGCTCTCTGACCGAATCTCTAACTTACTATATGATGTTAGTTTCATGCCACTTCTTTGTTTGTTCCTTATGTGAGCTGGATATGCTCGATCTGTGTGTCAAGGCTTTGGTTCTCTACTTATTTGTATGAATTGTGCTTATATTAATTATAAATTTATGCGGTATTGCTATTGTACGGTTGCTTTATTCCCGATTGGAAAATAGGGGGTTCAGTCGCTTGTTGTCCTCCGCCGGTGTCGCATCACCATCTGGCGATACCGTTACTTTGTGATTATCGTCGTGTCATTTAGTAAGGCAGACGACTTTATTATAATTTTTATTATATAATTTAATTATCTGCCATAGTTAATTTGTAATTTAGCGCTGATTTGAGTCATTTTTAGCCTTCTTCCCTACTTGGAGATATCTTAGGTGAATGAAAGTTTTCTTTTAACCCATTAACGTCCAAAAGAGACAAATCATAACTCTGTTTTCAACCGTAAATCTATCACATATTCCGCGGATATATTCAAAGTAAACATACTTTTACTTAAGTACTTTTTTCTCTACTTTCCATTTCTGGGATCAGAATTGCGAAGTTTTCACTCAAAAATCCAATATGGCGACATTTACAAAAAAAAATGCAAAATTTCGATACTTTTTTTTTAAATCCAATTTCTTGTTGTGCTAACGTTGAGGACGGAACTTTATTTTTCAACTATGAGTGCATAAATGAGTTGTACTTTAAATTCAGTGTGGTCCTGAATCCATAAATTCAATATGGTGACTAGAAAATGGCGTCTGAAGCGCAAAATTTTGCCCAAACTTTCACGAATTTTTTTCTCGAATATAGTGCATTCGACGAAAACGTCAATAAGAATAAAAAGTGCTTAGAATCAACCAAAGAATATGTCTAAATTTTTTCACTGAGTTTTGATTGAGTATTTGTCAAATAGTTTTGAGCAACTTTTTTATTTGACAAATACTCAATCAAAACTCAGTGAAAAAATTTAGACATATTCTTTGGTTGATTCTAAGCACTTTTTATTCTTATTGACGTTTTCGTCGAATGCACTATATTCGAGAAAAAAATTCGTGAAAGTTTGGGCAAAATTTTGCGCTTCAGACGCCATTTTCTAGTCACCATATTGAATTTATGGATTCAGGACCACACTGAATTTAAAGTACAACTCATTTATGCACTCATAGTTGAAAAATAAAGTTCCGTCCTCAACGTTAGCACAACAAGAAATTGGATTTAAAAAAAAAGTATCGAAATTTTGCATATTTTTTTTGTAAATGTCGCCATATTGGATTTTTGAGTGAAAACTTCGCAATTCTGATCCCAGAAATGGAAAGTAGAGAAAAAAGTACTTAAGTAAAAGTATGTTTACTTTGAATATATCCGCGGAATATGTGATAGATTTACGGTTGAAAACAGAGTTACGATTTATCTCTTTTGGACGTTAATGAGTTAAGGTATTGCTTCCTCCTAGAAGAAGCTTTGTGATATTGATTTTTATAAGTTTATGTATGTAAGATGTGTATGTATGAACATATGTATACCGCTAGATCTCAGCTTCTACTCATCGGATTTCATTGCAAGTAACTTTTTTGAATATGTTTTTATTGTCCGAAAGCGGCAAAAGAAAGTGTTTTTCATTTCACCGATCCATCTTTAAATTATGGTCATTTTATGTATATCCCCGAGTTTTTGCATCTGTAATTGGAGGAGAAGCCCCTCCCCTCCTCATTATATCCCTACTCCATACGGTAATGCATATATGATTTAATCCAGTCGCACAGTAATAATGTTGTTAACTGCTAATTGGTTTATAACCTCGCGCATTACTTGAAAGAAAACTGTTTAGGAGGAAACTAAGTGCCAGGACTTGACAGCGGCTTTTTTTTAATTATTTTGCGCTTTGTAATTTGTAATTCATTTAAATTATTTTTATTGACATTTTCATGTAAATTGATTTGCTAGACCTGATGAGGAGCTGTACCGAGCTCGAAACGTAGGCAATAATAGTAGATTATGCACCTAGGGAGTAAAAATAAAAAATATCTCAAATCGCATATAATCATGTCTCGAGCTGAAGGCGATGGCGATAAATATGCGATTTGATGCATTCTTTATTTACTCCCGTGGTGCATATACTATTTTTGTGCACGAGGAGCATAAATGCGTATGCTGTAATTCGCCCGCAGAGCATACAATACGCACTTTACGCGCCATATGGTGAAAAAGATTATTTGTGGCTTGAAGAAATGCACAGATTCATTGTATATTCCAAAAACACAAATCGTAATAACTGACGAATATGAAAATGAATTTCTTACATAAGTATAGAGGAGCACGTACAGAGTGTAGATTTGTGTCTTCTCATACCCGGCCAGACGCAAGCGGGGAAAGGAGAAGCGAGAAGACGGTCCCTATTATTGTTCCGGCTCCCTCGGTTGCTGTTTGAATAATATGGAAACAATAGACACAGCCCACGCTTTTATGACAACGAGGTTTTGTTTTTCAAACTGTATATTAGTCACACTAGTCATTTATTTAAATTATTTTCTCTATCTATAATATTGACTTTAACAAAATTAAAACTATAGTTAGATTCTCTCCCTGGTAAAAAGTACCACGAATTACTAACGAGTAACTCGTGAAAATTAACAAAATTCATGACAAACTCGTGAATGATTCGCGTGAAACCCTGCTAAAATTGGGACGCTGATTACTGAGTTACTCGGAGCCAACTCGTGAATTATTTAATTTAAAATAAACAATTAATTATTCGGCGATTATTACTATAAAATTAATTATTATTTTATATAAATAATAATAATCCATTAACTTAATAGAAACAATTTTTATTATTTAATCGGCGGTTGCTTCAATTTATCAGATTTATCAGACGATCCGATGTATTAGTCGATGGCTAAATCAGTAGAGTGCCAGACTAGTAATTTAGGTGTCTTGGGTTCAAGCCTGACTCTTGGCAATTTTGAGGTCTGACTTTTCGCCTCTTTGTTTACATATTTATATAAGGATTTGAGAAGGCTGATGTAAAAATAGAAAAATAACTTATCAGATTTGGAGGTTATGTTTAGACATCGCGAGCATGTCGCGAGCCAGCAGAACGAGACGTAGTTCCGCGCGCACATGCGGATGCGCTTACATGGTATACACTCATCTGTGCTATCGATTTTAGACGAGTTTGCTCCCAGTTCATCGCGAGTTCTTAACTCTATAATTCGCGAACAGAACTCAGTAAACTATTAGCGTATTAGCTAGTCCGACTCGCCAATTTTTTACCAGGGCTATTGTAATAATTAATGACGTTATTTTTTATTTTTCTATGTTTCATAATACGTGTACACACACTTCTCTTAGTTTGGCCCACATAGATAGGTAGACAATCGTTATACTGAAGCTTATATACAACATTATTTTCAAACTGTTTTTCTTTTTTATCTTTGCTTTCAATTATGATATTACGCATGCGCCTGTGTATTTTAGAAATAATTTTAGAAACAATAGCATAATTAAAGGCAAAGATAAAAAAGAAAAACAGTTTGCAAATAATGTTGTATAATGCTTCAGTGTCCAGCTACGTATGTGGGCCAAACTAAGAGAAGTGTGTGTATTATTGAACAAAGAAAATCAAAAAATTATGTCATTAATGATTATCGTAGAGAATTTAACCATAGTTTTAATTTTGATAAAGTCAATATTTTAAATAAAAGAAATAATTTAAATAAAAGACTAGTTTCCGAAATGTTACATGTACAAATGCAAGATAATGGTATCAATGAAATAGAAGACACACAAAAACTTAATAATGTGTATACACACTAAATATACCGTTTTAAAAAGAAAACGGATTGTAGATGTTCTCGACATATACACATGCGAGAGAACGACTAATATGATGTCACTCGAAAATTCGCGAGGCTCCTTGTTGATATAAAAGCGTGGGCCATGTCTATCGTTTCCTTATTATCGAAACAGTAGCCGAGGAAGCCGGAACAATAACAGTGAACATATAAATCTACACTCTGTATATGTGCCTCTATATGTAAGAAATTAATTTTCATATTTGTCAGTTATTACAATTTGTGTTCTTACTTATTAAATTTTTCAATAAATTGACAGTTTCCTGAAGAGGGTGACAATATTTACCGAAACGTTGATAAAATTAACCTTTGTCCTACACAATTTGCCTCGAAGAAATGAATAGACTCCTACAATAATTCTGAAAAACACCGAGGGATAGAGACTTTTGAATATCGTGGACTACACGTATTCACATATACATACAAATTATAAAGATTAAGAACGTAACTTTTCTAAACTGTGTTAGGCTTCGTACAGTCTAACACAGTTTAAAAAGATAGATTATCAATGGCTAATATTAAAGCGTTATAATAAATTTAAACCACTACAACGTGATAAATATTATGTATGTTGGACGAAAGTACAAATGTATGTAAGTCTAGATAAGCTTATATTATTCGCAGGCATTCGATGTAGCATTCAATTTAAGCTTATTTTGAAGTGTACTAGTCTTTGTTACGAACGACATACACTTCAAGCAAATATTCGAATAATTCGTGAATTGATAAAGATTTTTCCAATTCCAACTTCATCCGCGAGCCTTACTTAGAATCTTGAAGCTATATGAAATACTAAATCAATAAACGTTTATTTATTCTAAAGCTAGATAATAGATAATAGATTCTTAAACTAAATTCTTCGATTTTCTATTTTCACGCAAGTAGAAATAAGTTATAGATATTATAAGTTGTATATGATGAATTTTGAATTTATAAAAAAAACACATTTGAAACGTTTGAAAATTAATTTTTTTTTCATAAAAAAATTTTGAAATATTAATATTTTTTTTCAAAAGGTGTTGATCTTAACAAAGTCTAATACCAGTAGAAAGATCTCATGAAAATCTTTAAATTGAGGGTTTATTTTTTAGATAATTCATAAGATATTAGCAGAAGAAACAAAAAGCACTTGATTGTGCACACTTATGCTTGCTATCGGGGCGCTACTACGCTAGTAGGTGAGCTAGGAGGGTACGGGGCCAGGATTGCGGGGCGTGATTTCGGGGTTATGTACACGGCACTTCTGGGCCAACACGTGGTATTGCGGGACGTGATTTCGGGGTTATGTACACGGCACTTCTGGGCCAACACGTGGTATTGCGGGGCGTGATTTCGGGCTTATGTACATGTCACTTCTGGGCCAACACGTGGTATTGCGGGGCGTGATTTCGAGGTTATGTACACGGGTATCGTATACACGTGGTATTGCGGATGATGTGTAACTCGGGGCCACCACGTGGTATTGCAGGCATTTTGGTATTGCGTATGGGGATACGGGGCCAATGCACTGTGCTATGACTTTAAGTCTGGACAGCCCATACGCGCTAGTGGATACTTAATTGTTAATTGATTTGTTATTTATTAATTTTTTTTATTATTACAAGCTATGAGAAAAAAATTTTCCGCGACGAAGATTCGAACTCGGATCCTTGCACCTAGCAGGCCGACGTCTTACCCTCGGCCTACCGTCGCAGTTTATAGAGTGATACATCGATCGGGTACACATACTACCGGTCAGACGTATTCTTCGGAAATATCTTCCCATTCCATGAGCATATATTTTTCGTAGAACAATTTAATAGCCTTGACGTTTTGCAGAGCACAAGTGCACTTGCATGCTCCATTGTGATTGGTGCAGATAGTGAGCATTTTCGGAGCATCGGTCGACGCATAGCCGTAATCACTTACGTCGCTGACACAGAGATTGAAAAGCTCTAGCCACCTTTTGTTCAGCTCTCCTCTGACGAAGATTTTGCTGGCATCGTGCAGAGCCTCTCGAAGAACGCGGCCGATATCCGCGTAGGGTATGTTGCCCGATGACCAGGTCAAGCCATGATGGTTGCGCTTCAGCCACTCGTTCTCCTTCTCATACTTTCCCGTGAGTCTTTTCCAGGGATATGGTTCCCTGAACAGTAGGACCAGAGGCTCGCTCGCGTCCGTGAGCGAAACAATGGCCAGCTCCTTGAGAACAAAGTCGTTTCCAGGCTGCTTGAAGCCTTGCATATCCACGGCGTACTCCATCTTACACGAGCTTCTTCACGTCTCCGCTGACGGGACTGTACTGAACGATGCGATCGTGCAAGATGAGACAGTAGGCTGTCGTATTGGCCGGGAAGTTGACACGTGACTCGAACTCCAGTCGAACGTCCACGGGTGCACTCTTCAATGTCTCGCTCTGCTTCGAGCAGTCGATCACAAAGAACGGAATGTACTCGATGAAAGCCATCCTGGTGAGCATTGGCTTGGGATATTTGTCGTAGTAGACGTTCTGGAAATTTGTGTACATATCGTAGAGTACGGAGAACTGATTTCGCGCTATGTTCAGATTCAAATTTCCATAGGGATTGGGAGTTGAGGAAGAGCTTGACGTTGCTGAGATTGCAGTGATCAAAATGACTCGCATTCTTGTCTCTCTGATTTTTTCGATTCGTCTGGAGTGCGAGAACGACGAATCGTGGCTTCTCCAGTTGATTGGAAGTTTTCACAGTCCACACGTGCTTCGTGGAGGTATGCAGCACGGGATACTCGTACAGCTCCCAGCTGCGAAAACTCATGTTGATCGGTCTGTTCTTCTCCACGGCCGTGAGCAGACGAATTTCGTAGACGTTCGAAGCGACTACGTAGGGCATGAGCCACTCGATTTTCGTCAGTTCAATCTTGAAATTCTCGTAGACAGCTGGCTGAGCAGCAGCCTCTTGCGTCGATGTCTGTACGACTGCGTTCAAATCACTCCTCGCTCTCGTGAGTATAAGCTCGTGCTTGACGTTGACTACGATCTTGCGATAGTCTTCAGCAAACCCTAGAATCATGCTGAGCGGTATGTCGATATCGAAATAGCCGTCAACATTGGTCACTTGAGCCCCTTGAATACCGAGCCAGCCAGCATTTTCGAGCATCGAACTCTGGCTGGGATTGAAGGAAAGCCAGCCTTTCATGAGTGTGCTGAGACCGACGTTTTTGGATCTGTCGATCTCCACAGCATTCATCTCGTATCGAATCTCCTCGAACATGTGACAAATGGCATTGTTGACAAAATCTGTTTTTGCGACTGCAGCACCATCCTCGGCTTTCGTAAGTCTACCATAGATGTGTAGCGAACTGCGCGAGGGAAGAACGTAGAGATCTTGATGTTGAATAGCTATGCGGATCTCGTCGCTGTTGTTGTATCCGACGGGTGTGTAGGGCTGATGCGCATGCAGCTCGTAATGAGCCACCGACTCATCGAACGCTACGGGTTCCTGAATGCTCAGAATATCTTGCATTATTTTCCGCGAGGACGCACAAATAATTGAAGACTTCTTAAGAACGTCACGCTTTGTCGTGTTAGCGCTTTGACAGTTCGCTGACGACTGATAGCGCTGCGTTTCGTCGAGTCGCTTATATAGCCAAAGCCAATTTTGCTGCTGCTGCTGCTGCTGCTGCTGCTGCTACGGCTACTGCTGTTGTAAACGACGCCCATACTGCTGCTACACTTGCTTGAGATGTAATCGTATGGTGATTGTCTCGCCTCGAAAATTTTCGAGATGATTGTCTTGATCGATTATACGCACTTGAAGCTGATCTATGCTCTTGACGGTGATTGGCAAGTAAATGACTTGCGAGGGAATTTCGATGATCTTGTAGCCCGGAGGAACGGCGGGGAAGAACTCGTGAATTGTATGCACACGCTGTCCATTTATATAGGCACCGGCTGTGATGTTGCACTCGACTCGCAGAGCATTGACTTTGAGAATGGCTACAGGTCTGTCCGAGCTGTGACTGACGTTCGCCTCCAAGCTTCGCTCGGTAAAGCCGAGAAGAGAGCTGATTGAGTCTCGTGGACGAAAGTTGATTGGATGTGTACATTTTATCACACTGCGAAGCGTGTTATTGTTGGAATGTAGACTGAAGGCGATGTTTTTGATGGCCAAAGTTTCGCGAAGATAATTGTTGATATCTTCGATCTCGTAACTCCCCGTAGGTAAAGTAATCTTCTTTGCACCGACGTAAAATTTGTTTTTATCCTCGTCGATGTTGGGTATGGAGTTGAAGGTGAGCAGCTCGACCAAACCAAGAACGTAATTCTTCTCTGGTTCGATAGGTGGAAAATATTGAGCTTCGAGTACGGACGAAGTTCCCGAGAGACTCAGTGTCAACGAGCTATCTATGCTGATGATTCAGCATCGAATGAATAACGAATTATTTTTGCTGATCCTTATATAGCTTATCGCACAAAAACTGCAGACAGAGATGTCCGCAGTTGTCGGTGTCGTAGTCTTGATACCTCTCGTGATTGTACTTGACCTCGTCGACTCCCCAGTACAGCATCAAGTCTAAAGGAGGTTGAAGATCGCCAAAACTGTCAAAGTATACTACGTCCTTTCCTCGTTTGCGATAGGCTACCCAGTGAGTTCCAGGTCCACTCGCATCGTCCAAATTAACGATTGCCGATTCACGGCTTCGTGGACCTACGGCAGGCATCGCATCGCGCATGTACACACCTCGAAAGTAGGGAATTTTTAAGATTTTTGCATACTTGACGATGTCCAGATTTGTGAGTGCTCTCTTTGGCAACGCGTCTACAATGCTTATCTCGAAGAAGTTTTTTTTTCTTCAGACTGCTGCCGTGGTAGGGCTTGAGATGAAGTCCCAGTCCAGATTTCGTAGCTTTCAGACACATTCCTTTGCCTACGGAAATTGCCTCCATCGCCTGGTTGTGACGTCGAGTTTCTTCCAACTGATCCTTTGCAGACTTTGAGTCGTTCTCAGACGGCTTTTACGATACCAGCGGCACCACCAGCCATAGCACCCGCAGCGCTCAGATCAGCGAAGAGTGGTATGAGAAAAGGTAGGAAACCTCCTACTTTGCGAGATATCTTTTCCTACTTCCGACTATCTTGTCCTTACCACCAGCCTTCTTAACAGTATCGCGAGCACCTTGCAATGCTGACGTAATGGCCGAATGCGAACTGGAGCCCTTTTTCATGGCTTTGGAAGCTGCTTTCACTATTTGACTCAGCTTCGCGAGCGATCTCTTGCCTCTCCTCCTCCTTCGAGCACCCATGCCTAATTTGGACTTTACCTTCATAATCTTCGAGATAGCGTACGCAACAACTTTTTCACCAGTTTTCGCATCTTCTGCCTTAATCCTTTGTAATGCTTTTTCAGCTAATACTCGATCAGCCAAATTCTTAGCCTCAACGTTTTCGCGATTCTGCGAGTAGGCTATATCGTGCTCTCGACAAGCTTCGTCGAGCGGATTTATACCTCGATCTCCTCGAGCCAAACGTTTACTTAGCTTCGTTCCCGACCCACAGAACTGATAACCTGGCAAATGCAGTTCAAATGGAATCGAATTGAGAACTCCGTTGAAAATTCTACGTCCTTGAACGTATACGATCATAACACCACGAAGGTTGAATGATGACTGTTGACCGCAACTATAAAAGCCGTCTATTTATACGGAAATCAACGCAGTCACTGTCGAGATCTCGACGAGAGATGAACTTCAAGGAGCAGGCTGTCGTGAATCGACACGGAGATCTGTTACCGGACAGCATACGCGCAGTCATATACGGACCTTCGAATTGTGGTAAGACCAATAGTCTTCTCGCGCTCATAACGCATCCAAACGGTCTTAGATTTGAGAATGTGTACGTCTACTTGAAGTCGCTCAATCAGTCAAAGTACAAATTTCTCGAGCGGCTAGTGAAGCCTATAGAAGGTATGAAGTATTTTGCCTTCAGCGAGCACGAGAAAGTTGTATCACCCGATGAGACACTTCCCAACTCTATCATGATATTCGACGACGTTGCTTGCGAGAAGCAAAATAACATTCGCGCATTTTTCTGTATGGGTAGACACAAGTCAGTCGACTGCTTTTATCTCTGTCAATCGTACGCTCAAGTTCCCAAACACTTGGTACGAGACAATGTCAATTTGTTGATAATATTTCGTCAAGATGACGTAAATCTACGACATGTGTACGCCGATCGCGTGAATTCTGACATGTCTTATACGCAATTCAAGGAACTTTGCTCGCAGTGTTGGTCAGGAGATAAGCACTGCTTTCTCATGATCGACAAAGATAGTCGAGTGAACGAGGGACGTTATCGAAAGGGTTTCGACTGCTTTGCTATAAATATAGCTCACAGTCACAATGTGTAACATTCTGCTACTAACCGCTGATGTGTCAACATGTCTACTGAGAGTAAGCAACACCAAAAGCATATACTCGAGCAGCTTGAGAAAGCACGTAGTGCAATTAAAAGTAAGTTTGAAGAGTTAAAGTACGATAGAGAAAATTTTAAGAGATCAGTAGGAGAGACATTCAAGCCAATCGTCGATCCTCTGCACCAATTAGTGACTACTTCTACTGCTTTGACGGACAAGCCATCGAGAAAGAGAATAAAGCAATCCGATCCACTGGATGATAATGATGATGTGCTCACTGATGTCTCCTCTGAGACTAGTGAGTCTTCCAAAGCGAATAAAACTATACAAGCGGATGCTGCTGCGAATACATCGGCTTTTGAAACGGCAAACAGCACAGACGACGATGACGACGACGGCAGCAGAGGAAACGCATCCCTGTCGGTTCTTTTGCGTCGTCAAAATGTGGATAAGATTTACGGCGTGCGCAAAAAAGCAAATGGATTTGTAATTGGAAATTCGTCTATAAATTTTAAGGGTGATATTATCAAAGTGGACGACGAGACTTTTACGAAAACTAAGGGACTCGTAGAGCTCATTCTGTTCAAGAAACCAAATCGTGCGAATGTAACTTCGAATGATTATACAAACTACCGCAAAATACTCGAAATCTCAAATGTACACAGAAAAAATTTCAGTCCCGATGAGAACCTTCGCTATCGTAACAGTAAAAAATATGATGAAATCATCTCGCCACTCTTTGAAGGTAAAAAGATTCCCAAGTTCGGTGGCAGACTTCCTGCTCCTCCTCCTCCGTACAAAATCGCGAGACGAGATACACGAATGGATTACGTATACTGGGACGATCCCAACGAACTTGTCGAGCGACTGCGTCTCTTGATAGCAGAGATGTCAGCTGGAAATCCCAGTCACACTAATGAAATTCACTCGATCATAGAGGAGCTAACCGAGGCTGGCTATATATATTGAGATGCAACATCGAGCATCATTCATTTGCATCATGAGTGTCGACGTGTTTGGTCGCAATTTGAGAAGCAGTGGGGCAGGAAGTCGAGGTCCTCCTGGCCTAGGCTTCAAAGTCTCTACCGATGGTCAGTTCGACTTGGAGAATAAAAGATTGTGCAATGTCGCTACAGCTAGTGACTCGAGTGATGCCGTTAATCTCAGAACACTGAAACTCACCGTGCACAACGAAGTGAAGAAAGTAATTGACAGATTGAATCAGTTGGATAAAATCGTCTTCGAGCATGGACGTCAAATAGATGCTAAATTTTTTCGGCTCAATAACGAGCTGGAGACTATAAATACAGTGATCATGCAGATCAATCAAAACATTCACTCTTTGAATGAGTAAGTGTGTGTGTGTTTAAGCAAGATGTCAAAGAGACAAGTTGTCGAGGAGATACATAAGCCAGCTCGTCGCAATTACACACGTCGAAAGTTCGATGTGCGTGGCTTAGACGAGACTTGGCAAGCCGACTTGGTTGAGATGCAGCCGTATTCGCGTGAAAATAAAGGCTACAGATACATGCTCACAGTCATAGATATATTTTCAAAGTTCGCTTGGGCCGTTCCGGTAAAGAGAAAAACTGGAGACAACGTTGCCGCTGCTATGAAGAGTATACTGCGTAAAAGTCGAGTGCCGAAAAATTTGCAAACAGATCGTGAGAAGGAATTATAAATCTCATGAAACAGTACAAAATTAATTTGTACTCGACTTACAGCAATCTCAAGATTCTTCTCAAACTCGTTCTTGGCTTTCTTGCGCATCTCGTTGTTGAGGTCGATGTAGTCCTTGAGCCAGGCCTTTTGATTGAAACGCAGAGCTCTGTGTATCTTTTTCAAGCGTAGACCATACTCGAGAACCTGTTTCAAGCTTCTGTAGTGGATGACGTAACGTTCTTTATCGTGGAGCGTCGTCATCAACTTCTGCTGCTTCGACTCTGGTGCTGCTCGATGCTCTGGACACAGAGGGAGATCCTTGTGAGAGTCATGCAGCTCCTCTGGATACTCCAGGTCGACTTCGGGTATGTAGCCGACTGGACTGTCGTCCGCTACGTCGAAGAAGTTGGATCCGTCTACGTTCACCCACTCGAAGCCAGAGAAGGGCAGCGGCTGTGTCATGGCCCATCCGTACAGGTTGTTCACGTCAAAGTACATCAAGTACTTGGTTTCCTTCGTCGGATCGTAGTCTTCACCCATGTACTTGTTGGCCTCTGCGTAACGGTTGCAGCACTGGCTGACACCTCCGCGAATGCCTCGCTCGATGAACAGTAGCATCTCGATGTCAGTGAGCAGCTCGAGTTCGATGCCTGTGTACTTGAGCATGGCATCCCAGGAGAGTCCAGGAGTCGTACAGTAGTGCGCCGCATCAAGACCGTAAGCTTGGAGGCTGTTGGAGCGAAAGTTCTCGAAGATCTCGACGAGTAGCAGCATATCTGTCTTTAAGTAAAGATCAGAGTAATCGCCGAGAGTCTGGATGTTGAAAGCCTCCCAAACTTTCTTGCCGTACTCGTAGTCGTCCGCAGAGATGTCGCTGTCGGTCAGGCTACTGTAGAACTCTGACTGCGGAGGTAGAGCAGTTTCTTCGAGTTTCTCAAGCGCAGAAACGTACTCGTACGGAAAGACTCCCTTACGTTTCAAGAGACTGATCTGCTCTGCGTTGTAGCCATCATCCTTCTGGAAGACTGCTTCGAGTGTTTTTAGCTCCTCCAAGTCTAATTTGTCGAGAGACGAAGCCATGAATCGGATGGAGTCCAGGAAGCGAAAATTAATCTTGCTATTTTCCATGAATTTGGTAAAGGAGATGTAACGCTCCTTCGTCTGCGGCAGCAGTGTGACACGTCCAAGAAATAGAGACGCGATCTTTCTGATGAACAGATGAGAGTCGTATCCACCCAGGTTGTGAAAGATCACAGGAATCATACGCGAGTCATTGAAGTTGATATTACAACCGTTATGTGCAGCGCCACGATACTTACCCGTAAAGTGACAGTGGTCTTTAACCTTCAAGTCCTTGTCGGTGAAAGCTCGTACGCACATGCAACAGATTGTAGCGCTGTTGTAATCTCGTATTTGATCAGGAGTGAGCAGCTCCATCGGCACGGGATTCTCGTACAGCTGCTCGAGCTCTTGACCAAGTGCGTGAAGACTCGTGGCGAACCAATGGGCTGGATCTTCTTCATCGGCGATCGTCTTTCTGTAGCTCTTGTTCACTGACTTTGTATCATCGAAGCTGCATTTCAAGTAGTAACCTACGCTAAAGGCTTCGAGCTCTTGGTAAGTACGCTCGTGGCTTTCCACAGGCTTGAGCAAACATTCAAAGTCAGCGTACACTACGAAAGGTGCTCGCTCTTGGTAGCGATAGTTTTTGAACTGCAGCTTGTTGTTTGCCTCGTTGGGTAGCTTCACCTTGAAGCTGTTGATGGCCGAGCAATCTATCTCATGCTCTACCAGCTTGTCTGCAGTCCGGAAGTAGTACAGACAGCGATCGCAGATAAATGCTTTATTCTTACGAGCGCTTAACTGAGAGTACACTAGTCTAGATAGATTTTTAATCCAGACATAGTGAAAATTAATGGAGATCTCGTCGTCGTCGTCGTTGTTGTCGTCGTCGTCGTCTTCATCCAAGTAATACTCTTGTACGAAGAGAAGATTAACATGTTTTTCTTTCTTCAATGATGTTACGTGGCAGGGGGATACCTCGAACAGTTGGCCGTTCTTCTTCAGCATATACAGATTGACGGAAACGTCATTCTGTCGCTCGAACTTGGGAATCTGCTTAGGCATTACGGGAAATTCGATATCCTTGAAATTGAGCTCGTGCGCAAAGGACTCGTAATTGTTGACTCTCTCTGAATGTTTACCGTGCTCTACGGGATGCAAAGCGGAGAGTACACCCCATTTGAAACAGTGATTGTCTTTATCTTGGACATTGACACAGGCCTGTTTCTTTTGGATGATTCGGGAAGAGGGACGTAGGAGCTGCCGCGCATAGGATTCAGTTTATTTATATTGACGGTGAGATGTAGTATCGAACGAAGAGTCCAACCAGAGCCTTCCTCTGATGGTTTGAAAGATCGACTGTGATTTCGTATTGAAATACTTAATCGCTTCGATCTCCTCGCCATCAACCTTTACGATGATATATTCGGCAGCCAGCTCCGTGTTGACCTTGATCGACCTGTACTCTGCCAAAGAGACTTTTATCTGCTCCTTGAAGAGAACTGCAGCATCTTCCATGAAGGTGGAGACGTCGACATGCATCACATTCGTTATAATACCGTTTCGGATTCGACTCCTGAAAGCCGAACGAACGTCGTCCCAAGTAACTCGCGGCTGCTGCTGCTGCTCCTCCAGACCAACTCCCAGCTTCTGACTACCCTCGAGTATTCTCCAAATACTCTGTAGATGAGCGTGAGTATTCTGATACTTGCGTAGTTCAGCCACCGATTTCGTGCTCTCGTCAAGAAGAGGAGTTAAGGAATCGATGGCTGCTTGCGCAATATCCATCCAACGCTCAATGTCTTCATTATTTGCTTCGCCCGCCTCGATGAAACGACAGCATTGCCTCAGCTTCGTTATGGTAAAGTTGTAGTACTCCATGGAGACCATGATGATGTTCTTTCGGCTTCGAAGAGAGCTTCAAGAGTGAATGCTCTGCTCGCTCGCTACTCCTCTTATACGTTCTCTCAACGACGTAGAGGGTGCTGCTGTTCTCGAGATCACGGGACCACAGCTCTGCACATGCGCGAACGCATAAATATAGATATGAATATAGTTTGTTCCATGTTCAATGTTTTTTTTTGTCGTGAAAACGACAGATTGTTTTTTTTTAATTAGGTTGGGTTATTTAATTTATTTAAAAAATCATGTGTACATATTTAAAACATCAGCTTCATAGACAATTTGCTCGCGGAAGTCATCTAGCCAATACTTTAAAATTTGTACATTTTGAGCTGCGCAAGTGGCTGATTTTCCAGGCAGAATTTCCTGATGATGATGCGGAAGCTTTGCATACGGAATCTCACCAGAGCTCCAACTCATGCCGATGTAATTCTTCGCTGTCTAACGATTTGTGCTCTGGAACTCTGCCTTAAATGTACCCCAGCTGAACGGTAGTGCAAATGTGTAGACAAAGGGCGTATTGTTGTCAATACAGCTCCCTACACTGCTAACTCCTTGATTACAAAAGAATTGCTCATGCTTTTGAAACCCTGAACGTCGACGATGAATTCCATAGTGCTGCTACTGCTGAGATCTTGACTCTGCGAAAGCTGCAGACTGAGTGAGCTCAGAGAAGTGATTGCTCCCTTTTATATTATGAAAGTGTGAAAGAGTGAGTGAGAGAGAGAGAGAGAGAGAGAGAGAGAGAGAGAGAGAGAGGAGTGGGGTTTGGTTTCGTGTTTTTAGTTTTTTTGTTTTTTTTATTTTAATACATTTATTTTACAAATGTATCAGTAGTATACATCTTGCTCATACATCTCGCGATAGTTCTGCATTCAAGCTCTCAACACATTGACATTGCGTGCTGCGCACTTTGCGTCAGAGAGCAGCAGAGGAAGATGCTCACACTCGCCATGCATAAGAAAAAATTTTAATACTGGACATCCTAGAATATCCATGTCGATGACCTTGATCCCAGGAAGCCTCTTTTCCAGTAGCCTCTTCTTCTCGAGTCCCTTCACATAGACTCTCATAGCGTTCTTGAGAGAATCGTCGAAAATCTTCGGAATATCATTGAATTCGATGTTTCCTGAAGACCAAGGAATGCCAGTCAATTTATTCTCGATCCAGCCATTAGCTCGCCGACGCTCAAGGCTCAAGGTCTCCCAGTCAAATGGTGCTTGAAAAGGAAGACAGTTGGTGGCGTAAATCCGTTTAGAGCTGTCACAGCTAACTCCTTGAGGATGAAGCAGTCGCCATCGTCTTGAAATCCCTGCAAGTCGACAACGTAGTCGATATTATCCTCGTAGACCATGTAGTTCCATTGTGGAAACATCTTGCAGATGGTGGCTTCATAACAAGCAGAAGCGCTTCTTGACATAGAACAGAGACTGCAGGCCATGATGCTTCTTCTTCGAGAGCAGCGAGAATAATGAAGCGCGAGAGAGAGAGAGAGAGAGAGAGAGAGAGAGAGAGAGAGAGAAGTATGTATATACATGTATATATAGCATACATGTGTATTGAACAGTTGATTCCTTTACGTTTGTACATTTTTGTTACCGTTAAAACGGCAGTTTTTTTAATTTTTATTTTAAATCAATTAAATTAAATATAAATGTTTACATCCAATATTTTTGGAACCAATCATGAATTAGTTCGACATTCTGCTTTGCGCACACCGGATTGCTTGTTTCCGTGTGATGTTCACAGTCTATGAAAAGGCCCTTTCGCAACTTCTTTAATTCTGGACAGCCGTAGTCGTCAAGGTTGATTATTTTTACCCACGCTAAAATTTCTTTTAATATAGTCATCTTTTCTCCTCCTTTTACATAGATTTTGTAGGCTGATTCTACTTTGTTGTAAATGATCTCTTTCAGATCAAAATATGGAACAGTGCCTGCGATCCACGGGATTCCACGAAAATACCGAGTTAGAAATTTATTCCGTCTTGTGTACTCTGCAGCTGGACCAAAAGATGGTGAATCGAAGAGATAGACATTCGGCAGCTGTCTATCTTCGAGTAATTCAAACTCTAATACAGCAAACTCCTTCCAAATAAAGTTCTTCTCCATACTGTAAAAGCCCTGCATATCTAATATATACTCCATGTCTCTCTCTCTAGCTCTCTTCAGTGTGCTTCTCTGTCAAGAGCTGAGATTATTCTGATTTTTTCGCGCTCGCGACGCGTCTTTTATAGTCTATTATTGTTAAATATGGCGGATATGTGAGGCTGGTGGGGAGGCTTGATTATGTAATCAGTCAAAGACCGTGAGAAGGAGTGATCATAGGCAACTCCTCTACCCGTCTAACTTTCTTCTCGAATTGACGGGAAGGAGCTCTTGGAGAATTTGTTGGAAGTCTTCTCGGTCTCGTGATAGTTCGTATCCATGGCCTTTGACTTCCTGAATACATTTCCATATTTTTAAGGTTACGCACTCTTAAAAAGCAACTTTACTCTATGAATGCTTGTTGCTGATTAAAACGATCGCTTGTTTTACGTTAATATATGTGTGGTGGCCCTGAAAAGGGCCGATTGAAAATATATATGGGCAATCAGCGCGTCGATCTAAAGTGATAGTCCAATGTTGCACACATGGCTATCATTTGCAGCACAATTTGATGAGCAGGGTTTTGAACTGTACCTTCACCAATCATGTTCATCAGCGTTGAACGCAAATTGAGCAGTTGTACTGTCAACAGTGTTTTGCCTCCTCGTCTCCGTACTTATGGTCTCAAGCTCTTGAGCCATAACTTGAAGCACTACATCAATGACTTGGAGGAACGAGACCAGAGTCGAACTTCTCATCTTGGCGATCGCTGACGGAATGATCCAAAGCTGCTAGTGATCATTCTTTTATAGGTAAGTGTAAAAAGGGAGGGGGAATTCTCTCTCTCTCTCTCTCTCGCTCTAAAACGTTTGCTACGTAAAAATATTTGGTGGTCCTGAAAAGGACCGATTGAACTTAAATTTTATTTATGAGTCGATAGACTCGTTGTTAGCCTCACGAGGACGGTAAGCACGACGAGTGCGACGCCGACCGCATCGTGGACACCGACCTGGGGTTTCTACAATCGTAGATCCCAGCCACGATTGCGGTCTCGTCCCATTCTCGCGCTCTGCCTCTTCGTTCTCTGGTGGTGGTGCGTCGAAGAGCCGTCTTCGCACTTGGCTAAGACATCTTCATGGACGACCGATCGGTGAGTCGCTTCGCTGACGTGCTCTCATCTTGACTACCAGTCGAAGAATGAGCTGTCTCCTGAAATTTATCACCTTTTATATTTATCCTTCTAAAAAATTACGTTTGTGCATACGTTATGTAAGTAATGGTGGCCCTGAAAAGGGCCGATTGTTTCTTCTTCTATCTACTGCTCTACTATGAGACAATCGAGGATCCTAGACGGATCAGTTTCCCCATCTCGCTGCATTAAAAAATTCACTTATAAGTGAATGTTTACCC